>VXBN01016033.1:262240-293558 GCA_013397395.1 Sinosuthora webbiana
TGCCGCCCCCCGCCCGGGGTCCCCTCCCTCCCTCCCTTCCTCCCTCTGCGGGGAGACCCGAGCGCGATGGGGGATCGGGACCCTCTGCTCCCCCCCGCACCGCGCCCGGCGGCCGCTCCGCACACGCTCCCACTGCCGCGCCAGGAGAAAAGCCGGTTTTTGTCTGTTTCTCCCCCAAAACCAGCCTCCAGCAGCGGCCCCGGCACAGAGCGGGCTGCCCCGGGGGGTTCTCCCCATCCCTCCCTGTCCTCAGCAGCACTGGGCACTGCGGCCCCGCGGGTGGTGAGGAGCAAAGACCCCTGGACAACCCGGATCAGGGACACTGATTCCATCGCTGTGCGTCCACCTGGACACCGGGTGGGATGCCCGGGCTCCGAGTGGGATGCCCAGGCTCACGTCAGCCCGTGGCAGGACGGCAGCGGGAGCGGGGAAGGGGATTTCCAATCCTTACTGCAAATCCTGGAAAACGCAAGGCAGTGCCGGGAGCCCACAGGATGCGGGTTTGTAGCATCCCCCAGACTCACTAAAGCTCCATGCGTGTCTCAGCCCCTTACCCTTTCTTCCCTTTCAATCACATCTAAGGATCTCTGGGCAGTGATCCGGGCATTCCCACCGCCGCTGGAAGCTTCCTGGGGTGTTATGCAAGAGCAGACCTCTGGCATTCGCGGCTCTCTCCTTCTCCGGCTGCTCATCTCCTCCCCTGGGGAGCCAGCGGAGCGGCGCAGACCTGCGCTATCGGACTGAGCAGACCCCGGCTGTCAGCGCTGCTGCTCTGCCCTTCCCTGAGCTCGCTGCCGGGAGGTTCCAGCTCGGAAAGAGCCGTCAGCAGCGGCGGCAGCGGGTCCCTCACAGTGGGCAGCCAAGCCCCCCAAACCCCGCCGGCCTAGGGGCTGTCACAGTGCAATGACCGTGACCTGCTCCTGCTGGCGTTCCTGGATGGGGCTCAGCACCTTTCCCCGCCTTAAACGATTTATTTGTGGTTCCCAATAGTTTGCACTGTGGTGATGCTCCCCAGGCTCTATTTCCTGAGAAGTATCTGGAATATCTACAGCCTGCTTGAGCAGGAAGTTATCTCTTATCACTTTAGCACAGAGTCATCTCTGAGACTTCCTCAGGCTCCTACAGAGCCCACCCGCAGCCCCCCAAACCCGGCACTGCCCCTCCTCCCCTCACACGGCTCCCCTTCCCTCCCGAGGGCTCTGAAGACCACCCTGGAGAAACCATCAGGGTTATGAGGAGCCACCACGTGAGTGAGGACCACGAACACACGGGCTGCGCCTCACCCATCCCCACATCTATTTTGTATGATCCACGGGTGTATTTTTAGCCCTCGGGGCCGCGGCGGCCCCGGAGCCGAGCGCAGCAGCCCTTGTTCTCCCGACAAAGGCAGCCAGGCCCGCTCTCAGCTCTGCCCCGCTGTGCCGCTTCCTCACGCTTCACTGAGGCTGAAGATGCTTCAGGCAGCAGATTTGGAGAACGAGGAGCTGGGAATGCGGGAGAGCTCAGCTCTGCAAAATGTTCCCTGCATCCCAAGCCTCCGAGCTGGGTCCCGGCTGACATCCCTTCCTGGAAACGCAAACCGGTTCCCACTTGGGAGGCGCAGCCCGGCGAGCGGGAGGGGCGCGGAGCGGCGGCGGTGCCGGTGCGGGATCGGGATGCCGGCATTGCTAAGCAACCCGCCGGAACAGGCCCGAGCGCCGGCACCGGGACACCCGCGAGGGGAACCCACCGGGGGAACCTGCCCGGCGATCTCCGGGAGGGCAAGTGGAGGACTGTCCTCCCCGGCCGTGGGAGAGGAGGAGGAGGAGCAGGCGGGGGATAATGGCTGAGGATGCACAGAGCGGCAGCGGAGGGAAGAGCAGCCGTTGGAAACGACACAAGGCAACGAACCCCTGCAAGGATGTTTGTGAATCGCGGGAACAAGTATTACTCTGGGAAAAATATGTTTTTCCTTTTTTCTTAGCCGATTTCACAGCCTATTTGCCATCAGGGCCTGCATTTGGAGGCAGTCAGAGTTGTTTAAATTACTGCTGCTGGGATTTTTTTAACCTTAAGGAAGACGAGGTTTTCCTCAGAACTATGGCTGGAGTACAGAGATGACAAGACCCACCGTGGCTCGATCTGGGTTTTTTACTGAGCACAGCCGCTGGAATGTGGAGCCCCAGTGCCCCAGCTCTGGGGATCCCCTCAGTCCCCAGGGCTGAGCATCGTGCCCCAGTCAGGGCACTGCCAGGCAGCCAGTCCTGGAATCTCCTCCACAAGGCAACAGAGGCCACTCAGTACCAGGGAGAGACACGAGACCATGAGGCAACAGCCCCCACATCCTCCCCCATGGCTCTCAGGGACCATCAGCTTTGAGCTGCCCAAAGGATGTCCAGCCCCTCCCCATGACCCTGCCCCAAAAGGGGAGGTTTGCAGCATGTTCAGCTCTGACACAGCCCCAGCAGCTCAAGCCTGGGCCTGCCAAGAGCTTCACCTGCCAGTGCCTGTCCCACCAGAGGGCCGGGGGGCACGGGGCCAGCTGGAGCTCTCCCCAGAGAGCTGCCAAAACGCCGAGTACCTGCAGCACCCTTGGCCGCAGTGGAGAAGGTGGGATGACATGGCAAGACCCGGGGCTGTCTCTTTGGCAAGTGTCAGATGCCCTGACCCAAAAAAGCCAAAGCGGAACGTGCAATCCCAGCGAGGCACTGAACAGACACACTCAGACTGCAAAGCACCGTGGGAGGAGCGGGGAGAGCCATGCTGATGGGTTCTGCAATAATGCTTTTTTAAATATAATTTCCGATAGATTTTATAGCTAAGTTATGTAACATAATGAGCAAATCTACAATGCAATTGTCACTGCACATTAACAGCGAAATCCTGAGCCTCTATTACACTAACAAACTTATTAAATCAGTGAACATTGCGCTGCATCAGTCAATTATTGAAACAATGCCAAGATTGGGAGAACAATCTGATATCCATTACAGGGAGCAGGAGCAGGGATGTGACCGGGGCTGCCCGCAGCGCTGCGTGCTTTAGAGCATTCCACGTATTTATGGCATCGATGGACACTTCACCTGCCGGCATTCCACAGCTGCTCCCCTGCTCCAGGGAGGGAAGGAGCCCAAAGCCAGCCCTGTGCTCGGACCTCAGCTCCCTGCTCAGAGCAGGAGGAGTGGGATGGGGGAAGCACCGCTGGTCCCACTGCTGGGATTGCCCCGATGCCAAGCGATGGGGGCTGCAGCATCAGCCACACTCAGGGATAGAGAAATCACCCTGCAAAGAGGCAAAGCCCTGGGAAAAGTGAGGGACATACGGCAGTGGGTGCTGCCGAGCACTCAGACACTGCTCCCCCCTCCCAGGCGCTGCCTCGGGCCCCACGGCTGCACTGATCCCCCAGCAAAAACCTCATCCCTGGCTGCCTACCCTGAGCCCCTTCCCAAAGCATCCCTGGAGTATCAAGGGAGCAGCAGGTGGGCATGGGATGGCCATCACCTCACTGCCCCTCTCCAGGGAGTTGGCACTGGCCAGAGCTGGCAGGTCTGTGCCCACAGCAGAGCTCGGGCTGAGCTCATCCCTGGCTCTAGGACCACAGCCACCCACTGCCACACAGATTTCCAGGGCAGGGCACTGCTCCAGCACCAGGATGGGGCATGGGAAGGCAGCAGGGTTTGGCCCTGCAGACCCCAGCTCTCACATCCCCTTCGACCCTGTGAAATCCCATCAACACCAATGTGACATCCTCAGGAGATTGTCGAATGTGAAAAAAGGTGAGCCTGGGGAAACCTGCGAAGATGTCCATGCAAACACCTCAGCAGAGTGTGCCTTGCACCTCGGTGAAGTGATTTGACACAGCACTAATTATGCAAATTAATCATCAGTAAATTAGATCCTTGGTTATTTATTTATTTTGCATTCTACGCCACAGCCCAGCAGGAGCAGCACCCGGAGAGAGGAGCAGCTCCGTTCTGGCTGGGAAGGAATGTTTGGTAACATGTTGCATGATCTGGCCTCCCCACATTCCTTCTCATATGAAATTTGGAATTGATTTGCTGGTATCACACCGCTCCCAGCCCTCAATATGTCATGGCAGCTAATGAACCGTGCCAGGGACACATTTATAACCCACTATTAGCTGCTTCCATTGCAAAGAGATTTTTTTTTCCCTCTTCGCTCTGATGTTCTAAAACTTGCAAAAAGAGACCAAACATCACATACACAGAAAAAAACCCTAATCACCAGCAAAACCAAAATGAACACAGCAAACATGTCTCCTAAAGTCAACTACTTGTGTGATTCCCACCTTCCCTCTCGGACTCAGCTCTCTGGCAGCTACAGAAAAGGCCCTGGACAATCACCCAAAATACCACTGATTTTCCCCAGGTTCTTTCCCAGCCCCTGCTCCCTCCAGGCTGAGCGGCTCCAGGCAGACCAGAGAGAAAGGGGCTTCCACACCCAGTTCCCTCCTTCCTACAGCAGCTGGAGCTGGGATCTTGCTCCAAAGGAGGAGCAGGGAGGTGATGTTGGGGACAGAACTGGAAAGGCCCAGGAAGGCAGTGGCATTCCCCTTCACTCCACCCCTCACCACGATGGCAGTGACAACTCTATTGGGGGAACAAGAGCTAATTAAATTTACTGGGATCATTGAGGAAGAAATTATTTAATACTCTGCATGGAATTTAATACGTGAAAGCATGAATGGGCCCTGTTTCATCAGAGATCTGTTCCTTCCAAACATTCAACTCAACTTTTCGGAGGCAGCCGGGCCGCCGAGGGACCGGCAGGGACGGGGTAGGACGCTGCCAGCAGGAACCGCGCTCCCGGAGCCAGGGAGAAACAAACAGCGGGAGGGCGGAGCGGCGCCGGAGCCGCGGCCGCGTCCTCGGGTGCTCCCCACGGAGCAGCAGCTCTGGCATCCAGGGAGAGCAGCCTCCCGAGGGGCTCTGCCGGCTCCTCTGAGGGACGAGCCTCCCATTACCATCCACCGTTGTTTCCACACAGAGCTGCTGCTCCTCCGCTGAACGCCCACATCCCGAGGGGCCCTCGGTTTGTGACCTGACACTGCCACCCAGTCCCACGGGAACAGCCAAAATGGTGCCACTTGTGAACCCCCCCAGTTTGCTCCTCCATCCAAAGAGAAGCCTGGATGGGGTGCACCAGGATGCAGGAAGGGGAGAATTTTACCACGGGGAACCTTCATCTTGGCTGTGCATCCCTGTCGTGCTGCTCCCCTGGACCAGCCCTGAGCGCCTTCAGCATCGCAGGAGGATCCCAGTGCTGAGTTTTCTCACACCAGCTGCAGGATGTGCCATTCCCCAGTGCTGCTGCTGCTGCTGCAGGTCCACACCCTTGGCATAAAACCAGCATCTCTTTGGTGGAACTAGAGCCACCAGGGCTGGGCTCCCCCAGCTCCGTCCCAGCCTTGTGCTGGAGACCCCCAGCTCCAGCCCCTCTGCTTCACTCCTTCCCTCTCTCTGCCCTGGTAACATCTCTTTCCCCTCACACACATAAAAGTGATGATAAGTAGCAATAATTTTGCTTCTGTATTTGTGTCACCAAAACTTCCAGCTAATTCCTGTAGCTGCCAGCATGGAGGCACTAATACCTCTGTGAAAGACAAAGCAATTATTTCTAAACATAGCTTGTTCCTTGCATTGTCACCACCCGAACCACCCAACCCCTGGGCCGCTGTCAGCATCTTCCTCTAACTAGTGGGGGGGGGGGAAAAGAGAATTTTTTTTCCCTAAAAAACATATCCCTGCTCCTCCCCAGGTGACAGACACGGCAGTGCCTGACCCAGCAGTGCCTGACCCAGACAGAGGCACATTCGCTGTGCTCCAGTGGCTCCAGCTGGATGGAGACACCGTGTCTGCCGCAGGACCCTCTGCAGCATCAGACTTTGTTATCCTGTGGGTCTGCTCTCAAGACATTAAAATGAGCCATAAAATGACAAGTGAAGTGAAATAAGGGATGTAAGTAGCAGGGAGAATGTAAATGGTGGCCCTGGCATAAGCACAGCACCCGCAAAGTGCCCGTCCCCACTGCTCACACCGAGGAGGGGACACAGCTCGTGCATGGGGGTCCTGGGGGTCCCTGCCCCTCCCTCAGGTGCCACCCTACAGAGCTGTAAGGGATTCAGAGCCCTTGAACAAGACACGGTGCCCCCAGGATGTCCCTCCCCAGCTGGCACAAAGGCCCCAGACCCGTGAGCAGCCCCTGGCACGTCAGCCCTGGTTCAGCAGGCACAGGGAAGAGCTGCAGAGATAATGAGCAGGCGCAGGCTCCCCACCAAGGGCTGGAATGTGCTGGTACCTGGAGGCAGCACACCTGGGTGACCTACATACCACCGTGATGGAATATTTACCGGTGCTTTCCAATGGCTTGGGCATGAGAACCTGCATGTAATGAAGCCTCTGCCTCCATCCCTCCTGGCCTCAGCTCTCAGAGGGGTTTATGGGAACAGGCAGGGGCTGAGCAGGGAGAACAGGAGCAGGAGCTACCTCATGCTCACCAGCATATCAAATGCTCACACAGCTCCCAAAGCGAGGGGCTCACAGCCCTGGGCAGGGCACTGGGATCCTGCTTTGGCTGCTTCCCATTCCGTGCCAGTGATATCCTGCACACCCCGCCCTGCCCAGAGCTGCCCAGGCACCTCCATCCCCAGTTGCTACATAGGAAAGTGTCAGGGATGCTCCGGAGCCACCCACACCACGAGCTGGTCCCAGGCAATGGAACAGGCTCCAGGTGTGTCACACATGCAGCTCTCAGGAGAAGGGGACCCTGGAACAGTCCTGAGCCGAGGAAGGGGGACCAGCTCCCTGTGAACTGCCCTTAAAAATATTTCCATAACACTTCATAGTCAACCTGTGGTACCACCTCCAGTAATTAACAGCTACATTTTAATTAAACATTGATTAGCAACTAATTAGTCTAATGATTAGTCACCTGAAGGAGACAAAGCAAAATACTGGGGCTGCCAAGATAGGAGCCGGAGAAGGCAAATGATGAAAGATGAGAGGCAGTTGAAATTCCTCCTCTGCTTCCCTCTGGGCCAAACATTTCCTCATGGTTTGGTCCTTTACAGATGAAGCTTCGAGGTGAATTTTCCTAATTGTGGCAATTCTGTCAGAGTCTCAAGTGAGTGCTGGGGAGGAGACTGAATTATTTCATCCTTCCCATCAGATCTCAGATTGTTAATGTAGCTAAAGAGCCTCTCCCAGCCCGAGGAGACTCAGTCTGTCACGGTAACAAAGTCAAGGGAGACTTTTGTGCCTTCAGTCCTACAGAGTCCCGAGGAGATCCCTGTGGAGCATAGAAGCCCCTGGGCAGCAGCACCGCGTCCCCTCACACCCGGCAGCGCTGCTTCTCCCGGTCACACCCGGGCTGTTGTCCCCTGCCCGCTCTGGGGGCACTCTGCTCCCCCTCCCCGCAGAACTGCCACTGCCACACGGCGTGCAGGGCTCTGTCAGAGCCGCCAAGACCGCCCGGACGTTCCCCGGGCTCTGGGACACGGGTCAGAGCGAGGGCAGACGTGTCGGAGGCAGCCGGCACAGCCCTCCCGGGTCTCTCCCCTCGAGGGATCCGGGCTGGGGACCCGCGGCCTTTGCCCACACGTGGTGACAATCCCGGTGCGAGCCCGGGACCTGCTGCTGCGGTCCCTGCAGGTCCTTGCAGGCTGCGAGCGCCCACCCTACCGAGCCCCCCGCAGGACGTCACCCCAAAACGCCCCCTGACAGCGCCCAGCCCGGCGCGGACGCGGCTTGGCACTTACAGGAGCCGGAGAGCCGGGCCAGGTCCCACAGAGCAGCGAACCCACGCACCGAGGGCTGGTGCCCGGCCCCGGCCCGGCCCCTCCCGGGCTCCCACGCGGCCGCGGCTCCGCTCGGGGCTGCTCCCCCGCACCCCCACTCATTTAGCGGGGCGGTGCTGCATGAGGATGTTTATTATTTCACTGGTCCCTTCTGTGAGGTAATCCTATTTACCTCCATCACTCATGCCTCGGAAAATCACTCTGGCTGAGGGTTATGAAAGCACTTCCAGCCGCGCTCCCCCGGCGCTCCGCAGCTCCCTCCTCCCCGCCGGCTCCTCTCCCCAGCATCCCCGGCAGCCCTGCAGCCCCTTCCCTGCCTCCCCCTTCCCCAGGTGTCTTCGCCCTCCTGCAAGTTTGAGTCCCGTCGGGTCTTTCATCCTGCCCCTGCTCATTTCCAGCTCCTCTCTGGAGTTTTACGGGAAGGTGAAGCAATAATGCTGCGTGTGTAGGGAGGCTGAGCCAAGCCCGCGCTGCACTGGACCCATCTGGGAAGGGCTGGGGGGGCCATGGCACGGAGGTGCTGCCTGAGAAGCCCATGGGCATCTCTCCCACTGCTCAGGCACAGGAAAATTCCCCCAGAGAGGTCACCCAAACGCAGAGGCAGGGCAGGATGGGGTGGCCCAGGTTCAGCAGGGAATAAAAAAATTCAGGAACCAAGCATCAGCAGGACCAGGGCAGGAGCCCCTGAGCCCTGGGGGAGCGCTGGGACCCAGAATGGGGTGCGGGAAGGGTTAAACCAAACCCTCAGGCCCTGCCTCCACTGGCGGGGCTGAGGGACATTGATCGCCTCACACATCTCCTCACGCTGGGATCGCTACAATCAATGGGGTCGGGTCAGGGGGAGGCAGCTGAGTGGATACTGATACCTTCCTCCTCCTCCTCCTCGTGCTGGGAATGGCACCTGCTGGGAAGCCCCTAGAGCTCCTACATCGGCATATCCAGAGCTTCCTTGGGTCTCCCTGCAAAGGGAGCTCTCAGCCTCCTCAGAGGTGCAGGCAGAGAGCAGCAGCAGCGGGCAGGGGCTGCTCTGGGCAGAGGGGCCAGGGCTGGGCTGGCTGCAGGCACTGCTGCTGCTGGGCACGGCCACGCTGTGAACTGGGACACCTGGGAACAGCTAGGAGATGTCCAGCCATGCTGGGAAGAGCCTCTGGTGTCCCTGTCCTGCCCACGCTGAGCCAGGGGACTCAGCTACCCCCAGCTCCTCCACTGGAACCTCATCCAGCTGAAGGCGTTGGGCTCAGGCAGCAGGAGGGGCAGCAGCTCTGGCTGCGCCTGTTTCATGCTTCTACAAAGCAATCTGCTCCTTGGGCTCCTCTGTTCCTCCCTCTTATGCAACTGCACAAAATGTAGAGGAAAACAATCCCCTGGATGCTAATTTATCTGAGGAGCTCGAGCAGCTTTGCACAAGGCAGCAGTTTCAGCAGGAAAAAAACAAAGGAAACAGCCATGTCTGAAAGGCTGCTCCTGAAATCTGCCCTGCCTTCTGGGATCCTGCCCTGCCCAGCTCCCCACAGGGGTCCCTGCCCACATTCCTGCCCTCATCCCTGCATCCTACATCCATCCCTGCATCCCTGACTGCATCTCTGACTCCTGCTGCTTCCTGCATCCATCCCTGCCACTTGTCCCCATCTCTGCCTCCATCCCACTCTGCCTGCTGGGCAGGGCTCTGGCTCTGAGAAGTGAACCAGGGCTGGTGGGATCCAACATCAAACCATCCACCTGCCCTGGGGCTCGGGGGCTCAGAGGTTCCAACCCCCAGGGATGGGGAGATCCCAGCAGCCAGCCCAGCCCCTGCACTGCTGTCAGGCTGGCACAGGGCTGCCCACGTAGGCCTGCGCACTCACCTGGGACATACCTCAGGTACCTGCACTGCTGTGGGCAGGGCAGTAGCACTGGGGCAGCCCTGTGCCCCCAGTACTGCCCCACACACACAGCCCGAGCCCCTCATCGCCTGGCATGGGGACCTCTGACAATCACAGGTTTCATGGTGCAGACCAAGGATTTTAGAGCAGCCGAGGCAGGGGATTGATTTCTTGCTTTAAGTGCATCTAATGTAATGGGTAATTCATTTAAATTGATAGGACAGAGAGAAACTACGTTTGTCTCTCCTCAGAAAGAATTCCCCCGTGTTGGGTGACCCAGGTGAGCTGCAGAGCTGGGCTGAGGGCCCTGATACTTCCCAACAGCTGCCTTGATCAGCTTGTCATATTTTTCAATTCATTACAGCCATTTTAGCAAACCACCACTATGGATTTTTTTGTTACAGCAGCTCTTTCTGTGTTAGTTGTGTGTGAGCTGGTACCTGCCTTAACCACTTATAGTAAAGCTTTCCCCCAGGATGGGGTCAGGGATCCCCACAACCCCCCAGCTGACCAGGGAGAGGGGGTGAGGGGTCCTCCTGTCCAGGCAGCCCAGCCCAGGGACATGTCCTGCCACCTGAGCCCGTTCCTGGCTGGGGGCTGTCCTTGAAGCCCTTCTGGGGTGTGCTGTGGGATGCCTGGAGCCACTGCCCACGGGCACAGCAGAGCACTGAGGGCAGAGAGCACCCCTGGACTGTGAGTGTGGCTCCAACAACCTTGGGAATCACCTTTAGGGCTCTCCACGACCCTCAAGCAGCACGTCCCCACAATAACTCCATTAATGAGTAAATCGCTGTAATTCTGTGCCCAGCTCTTCTCACCCACCCTGATGAGGATGAGGACCTTCCCCTCGCTGCCTCAAAGTCACGGGGTGTGGGGACACATCCTGCAGGCACAGAGCCCCAGGGAGGTGGACAGGGCTCTGGGAGGGCTGCAGGGGGTTCCTTCCCTCTGGGTCCCTCAGGAAGCCCTGCAAGTTGTGTCTGAGACCCCAGTCAGAGGCAACAAAAAGAGAAGGAGCAGGGGGCTGAGGTGGGGGTTAAGCCCTGGGTGGAGGCTCCTTGGCACCTCCATCACTGCCCAGATTCTGCACCTCCGGCGCTCCCGCAGCTCCCAGCAGGGGCCAGCCCCGTGGCTCCCGGGGACAGGTTTCCAGCTGATGCTGCTCAGTGCCTCCCGCCGGCTGCAGGTGATCCCACTGCTGCCACTGCGGCTGCACCGAGCTCGCCGTAGATCTGATTACACGATAAGGAACATCAGAAATGCAACTTGTTGCCTATTTCCCAGAGTAATTAATTTCATCTGTATTGAACAAATGACATAATTTGAGGATTTCTGGGTTATGGATTAAGTAAAGACCAGATGAGAGCATCCTCATTGGCTCGGAGATTAATTAACAGTGTGAAGTGAAGCGAGCTCTCTCCTCTCCCTTGGCTGCTGCAGTTTTAATCCACCTGCCCTGCACTGTCCTGCCGTGGGAAGCAGCACTGCCATCAGTTGGGGCAGGGGAGCTCCGGCCAGCTCCTTCCCACACCAGGACACTGGGGGAATGCCAGGGAATAAAGCCACACACTTCATGTTTCCTCAAGGCTTCCTGCTCCCCTGCCTGGGCGAGCACTCCATGCCCAGATCCATCTTCCCTTTCCTGCCCTGCTCCATCTCCTCCTCCTGGGGCACAGTCTCAGGCCAAAGGTCTCCCCACACACACCTTCAGCTTCACTGAAGATTTTCTGTGTAGGGCCAGGCAAACAGGGCTTGGTGCAGCTTTTATTCATGAGCCAGGCATTTATTTAATGTGCCTTGCGATGCAGGATCTTTGATCCAGAGCAGCACCTAATTAATTATTTTTCCCTTCTTCTGTACCATCCCCTCACTGAGCACTGAGGCCCCAAATGGAAAACCTCCCTTCCAATGACTCTGCATAATGAGATGGATTTGGACTCCAGCAAATTTGTTCAGTTTTATGGAGTATTATATGAAAATGCTGTGAAATTAAGTTCTGTCTTTGCTATCACGCCATGGCCATCAGAGCGCTTTTATGTGCGGCGCTGAGACTAAAAGATGGGAAAGGGAGTCCTTGCTGGAGTAATGTGGAGACCAGGGAGAGGGAGGAGCCGTGCAATGAGGATGACACGGTGCAGGGTTAGACTGGGAGATAATGAAGCAAACAAGAAAGAGATGCAGATGAAGAGGGCTGCAAGCAAAGAACCTGGAACTGGAGCGGCGGCAGGCAGGAGGCTCCGGCGGTGGGGAGGGTGGGAGGACAGGGAGGGCTTCCTTCTTTCTATTTTCCCTCTGTAAAGTGCTCCAGGAGCCACACTCAGGACACGAGAAGGCAAATGCCACCATCCTGGGGGACACAGAAGACTCCCCAAGGGGAGCTGACTCTTACCCAGCACACCTCTGGCTGGCCTTTCTCCTGCCTCCCCAGCAGCTCCTTTCCTGAGCCAGCTCCTTCACTGCCTGCTGATCCCTTCCTGTTCTTTCTCTCTCATCTCTTCCCACCCCCGGCCTTCCACCCCCTCCTCTTCTCATCAGCCCTGCTCCCCTGCATCTACCCCAGAGTGAGCTATTTTTTCCCTTGGCAACTTTATAACCCGTCTCCTTGCCTGACAGCAATTAAGTAGATGCTTCACTTCCAATCCCATGGCCCATAAACACTGGGAAAAGAAAACGTTATAAAGAAGCCAACAATCAGATCTGCACACGGATGTACACACACATGTACAGACAGACGGGGACAGACAGGGGACACAGGGAGAAGCTGGGGGGAATGGCTGAGCCCCTTCTTTGTGCATGGTCTGGAGACCTTACACAGGCTGCAGCCTCCAGAAAGCACAGCAGAGGGGAGAGGTTTCCATAATGCACGGGAAGGAGAGCAGCACCATCCATCCCTATGGCTCCCCAGCTCCCATGCCCAGGACTGCCTTTCATGCTGCTCCTCCTCGCAGCTCCGGCACCCACAGAGAAATAAAATGGCCAAAAAATACTCCAAGAAAAAAAAAAAAAAAAAAAAAAGCAGCTCACTCCCCCACTGTGATGGATGGGATTTTTTGGTGCCTGACAGGCCCTGAGCCTCTGGGGACCAGCACTGATAAATCACACCTTTCAGTTTGCCGTGAACATCTTCACTTTCCCAGACGGGCCGGCCGCTGACACGGCAAACCACGGCCCCGGCACAGCGCTGGATTGCGGGACAGCGGCGACCCCCGGAGCCCCGGCCAC
This sequence comes from Sinosuthora webbiana, assembly GCA_013397395.1. Classification (NCBI taxonomy): domain Eukaryota; kingdom Metazoa; phylum Chordata; class Aves; order Passeriformes; family Sylviidae; genus Sinosuthora; species Sinosuthora webbiana. The sequence continues at coordinate 275,120 of VXBN01016033.1, forward strand.
CTCCCGACTCTCCTGTACAGACCACTGGGCTTCCTAATTCCCATGACAACAGGTTTGCCGCGTGGGGAGCGCCGGGCTGCTCCGGAATGTGCTCCCGAGGCATTCAGCGGGATCCGCCCGCAGTGCCCGTGCCCGGGTCTCCAACGCCCCGTGTCCTGCAGCCACCGCCCCATCGCCCCCGGGCTCGGCTGCCCGGCAGGGATTGGGGAATATCGGCACAGAGGCGAACACAGCTTGGCTAAGACCAGCTCCTCCCCGGAGCAGCTGAAGCACAAAGTAAGAAGAAACCAGCAACCAGTTAGCAAGAGAGCACAAAATCCAGGCGATTACAGAAAAGCTCTGGACATGGCTGTGAATCCAACGGCTGCAACAGCATCCCCAAGCTATTAAGAGAAAAATCAAGATGTGGACAGAACTAGATTGGCCATAGGTGAAAAATGGCTCAATTATTTCTAGTGCCAGAACCACAGAAGGACACTTCCCTCTGTTCCTGATCCACAACCTCCCACTAATTAGCAGAGCTCGCAGAGAGAAAAATGCTCCGAGCTCCAGAACGAGACCCAGCGAGAGACACAAGGTGCCACACACATCTGTGTGTGATGTGTGAGGTGGGACAGAGCACCAACACCACCTGGCACAATTCCAAGGGGCTGGGTGGGATCAGGGAGGTGTGAGAGGGGGTTTTTGCCCTCTGGCAGAGCAGAGTCAGGCTCCGTGGTGATGAGGACTGTCCTGGCTCTGCACAAGGATGTCCTCTTCCTGCTGCTGTGCCCACACCAGCTGGCCTGATGTCCTTGCCCATCCAGATGCCATGGCACAGGGTAACAGCCTGCAGGAGCAGAGGACTTGAGGCAGAAACAGGGATCCCTGAGGTTAGACTCAAGAATTCCTGAGTCTGGAGAGGCACTGAGTGGGATGGAGGAGCAGGGCTGACCTGTGAGAGCAGAGCTTCCAGAGAATCCAGCCCAGCACAGCTCTCTGTGGGGCTGGGTGGAGGACAGAAATAATCACAGGCATTTGCTCCTCAGGGTCTCCACTCTGCTATTTGCAGGGATCTTTTAAAACTACCAATGCATAAAATAAACAAAAAAAAAAGTTACCAGGAAGCCCTGTCCCCTCCCTGCCAAAGTTCGGAACATGCTGTCATCAAGAAAAATGATGCTGGCAAGAGAGAAACCCGCTGGGGTTGCTGGCAATTTCCCAGGCTCCAGCCCCGATGAGTGTTTATCAATAATTTCAGGATCTGGCTGTCGCAGGCGCTGACGGGAGCGCGGGCAGGGAGAGCGCGGGCAGCGAGTGTCAGCACAGCCACAGGCGGGAGCGCCGGGAAGGGAAATCAATTAACAGCTCCGCAGGAGCAGGGATTTGCCGGCATTACAGGGAAAAGGCTGTTGGCTCGGCTGGAACATGGAACGCTTAAACGGTGCTCGCCGACACAGAGGCAGGTCCCGAGCCGGGGTGACCGCGGCCAGCCCAGCCCCAGGCAGAGCCAGGGATGCTCAGAGCCGGGTCCCGCGGGAGAGGGAATGACGGAGCAGCAGCGCTGTGTGTGCTCAGCTGCCTCAGCCTGGCCCTGGCTGCAGGTCAGAGCTCCCAGGCTCCATCCCTGCTTCCCAGCTCCTCCCCTCACCACTCTCACAGGAAAGTTTTGTCCAACACCTGACCCAAACCTGTTCTCTTTCAGCTCAAAACCGCTTCCCCTTGTCAGAAGGAAACAGAAGCAAAAGCCCAAGTGCACCACAAGCCTTTGCCCAGGACAGCAGAGACCCGCTGAGCCTCTCCAGACAGGATGGCTCCAGGGGACTCCGAACACTCCACACCCCCTTCTTTAGGATCTGCCCATCCTGCTGCCCACAAGAGGACGTGTGTCTTGGCACCCCACGTCCCAGGCTGGCCTCCCCAGGACCAGCCAATTCCCTGCTGGAGGGAATTTTGTTTGAAGCATTTGTCCCAGCACCCTAGTGGGGATCAGACTGGGAGTGCTCATTCCTGCACTCTCTCTGCCAAGCTTCAGCTGTCCCTTCTGAAAGGAACATTTTTAAATTAATATTAAATACTCTGCACCATGTCAGACCTTCTTCTGTATCTCTGCTCTCTCCAGAAGCACTTTCCCTGCCTGTCCCAAGCCCAGCAGTGAGGTGATTCCGTAGGCAGGGCCTGCACTGCTGGGTGTTCCTGAGCACAGCTCTGGTGTGGCCCTAATGGATTGGTGCCACCGTGACATTTATGGGTATTTCAGGAGAAAGAAAAAGGCTACTGGGTGTTCATATGTTCTTGTTGTATTATTTAAGAGAAGCCATTTGAGAGCACAGGAGAAACAGTGTCTGCTCCCAAAAGGAGGGAAAATAATGGAGGGGAATATTTGCAAAAAGCTCAGTTAAGTAAATATTTTATGCCAAATAATGTTATAGCTTTTGAATGATGCATGCAAGAGAGTTGAAAGGAGGTGAGGCACGGAGCAAGGAGCACGTGGTGAGCGTGGAGGTGTCAGTGAGGGGAGAACACAGTGCCTTGGGCAGTGCCTCTCCTCCTGGCAGGGCTGTGCCACCTGCGGGAACCACATAGGAGAAAATCAGCCCTGCATGGGAGCAGGGAGCAAAGAACGGGCAGAGAGAAGGCAGAGGCACTGCCCTGGCCCAGGAGGAAGAGGCAGGCAGGGAGAGCAGGAGAAAGGGCAGCGGGGTGGTGGCTGGGGAGAGGAGAGCAGGGCCAGCATGGAGAAGGGTTTCTCTGGGCAGAGGAATTCTCCTCCCGGCAAGTGCAGTGTGAGCAGCTGGCACGAGGGAAGCACAGAGAGGAGTAAAATACCATTAAGTGTAATAAGAAATGTACTTAATCAATGAGCTCTGCAGCTGAGGATCAATGGGAGGCAGACACAGCCATTAGCTAAGAAAGCTGAGGAAGAGCCGCAGGCCCAGATGGAGCGGTCGATGCCGGGATTAACCAAGCTGCAGAGGAAGGGTCCCAGGTGCAGAGCAGAGCCAGCCTGCAGCCACAAGGCTGACCCTGCTCTGCTCCACAGGGCTCACACCCCACCAGGGAGCAGAAAGAGGAGCTCAGGCCATGAGCTGCTGAGGAGCCTCGGGCTGAGCCCTGGGAATCACCAGGAGGATTCAGTAGCAGTGACCAGAGAATGGGACCGGACCCCTCATCATCATCCAGGGACGTCGCTGGGCTGCAGAGAGCAAGAGACAGAGTTCTCCTCCCTGCTCTCATCTTCCTGTTTCTCTCCTCGCCTTGAGTGCTGGCCAGATCACTCCCCAAGGACCCCCGCAGGGGAGGAGCTCACCCTCAGCTTGCAGCAGTTCACCCTCCCGAGGAGGGGCTGCACCAGCCCAGGTAAGCAGAGCTGCTGCTGAGTCAGGGCTTGCCCAGGCCCCAGCCTCGAGCGGTGCCCCGGTGTCCCCCCGGCCCGGCGCGCCTGGAGCCGCCCGGCTGAGTCCCGGCACGGGGTTCCCTCAAGAGACAGTCTTGATTTTCAACCCATGAGCAAATTTAGCACTGGGGAAGGCAGACAGCAAGCGGGTACAACCTCTGGGGTTCTGACAACGCTGCCAGTGACTCAGCCTTGGAGATGAGACCCTCCCCGGGCTCCATCACACCCCCCGCTCCTCCAGCCAGCCCGACCCCAGTGCTGAAGGCCAGCTCCGTGCTGTCGTCCTCAGCCCTGACCCCTGCTGCTCCCTTCCCACACTCGCCAAAACCTGATGGCCAGAGCCCGATCACCCCGAGCCAGCATGAGCAGGCACGGGGGCAGAGCTGACTCAGAGCCCGGGGCGGTGCTCGAGGAGGAGCTTCAGCGCACTCCTGGGATGGGAACGAAAGCAGTTGTGCCCCGAGATCCCTGCCGGCATGGGCTCCCTTCTCCCAGTGGGGTGCAATCCCACCCCTGATCCCGGGAGGTGCGCCTGGCCCTCCTGTTGCTCTGGACACTGGCTCCATTCCCGGGTCCATCCCTGCTCCATCCCCGGCTCCATCCCCGCTCCGTCCTGCTCCATCCCGCTCCATCCCCGGCTCCATCCCCTGCTCCATCCCGTCCCCGCCGTTCCCGGGACCCCCCGGCCTCCCCGGCCCCCGCCGCGGCCGCGCAGCGCCCCCTGCCGGCCCGGCCGCGCTGGGGGGGTCGGGGGTCCCTGCCGGGGTCCCCCCCGGGGTCCCTCCGAGTCCCCCCGCCCCGCAGCTGGTTCCTCGTCGAGTGCCGCGGGTGCTGCCCGACCCTTCACTGCCGGGGCTGAGGGAAAGGGGCCATTTCGGGGGTCTCTTCAGTCACCTCCTCTCACGCTGGAGAGTGAGTCCAGCTCCGGGGACAGACCTGCCGGGACAGCTCCCACAGCTCCCACATCGGCTCCCGCGGGCACCAAGGCAGCAGCTTCTCGGGGATAAGGCTCAAACTCCTGCCTGCTGGAACCGGCAGCCAGGTCCTGCCTGAAGAGCCCCCCACAGCACTCAAAGCTTCTTTTCCCACCTCCTTCCTCTTTCCCAGGCCTTCCAAGCAGCTTGGCTGGAGCACCTTCCTCCCTCCATCTGTTTCAGGGCTCGGGCCAAGTCCAGAGCTGCTCCCAGCTCCGTACAACACCCTGTCAGTGCTGCCCTGCTCCTCGGTGCACACCCATCACACCACGCACCTGCTTGGGTGCATCCCACCCCCAACAGCTCCACACACCTCCCCCAGAGTCACCCAGACCCCCACAGCTGCAGCATTCCTGGTTCTGCTCATGGGGCAGCACTAAGCTTTAACCACACGGCCCTGGCACAGAGGTTTTGGTAACACTGAGGAGCTGATCCAGGCCTTGGTGCTCAGGGGCCACTTGCCCCAGCACTGCCTGTGCATCCACACACCACAGGAAGCTGCAGGTTTGCCCACGGGGTGCTCAGCACATCACTTTTTCCAAAGGCTGGAAACAGGCTGGCACACCAAGCAGGACAGTTCCACTGGCAGGAGATTTCTCTGGGCGCAGGTTGTCTATTTTTAGCCCCTTCATCAGTCTTCACAGAGCTAATTGGTGCACAAGTGCAGGATGGACAGTGTCAGTCCCAGAAGGCCTTTGCAGGGACAGCCCTGACAGCTTGTGGTGCCCCTGGAGCTCCCTGCCTGTTCTCAGGAGTTTCCAAGGATGCAGGATTGGTGCTGCCAGCATGGAGCTGGTGCTCCAGAGGATGCTGAGCAGGGACATGGTGGGCCCAGGGCAGCCACGGCCCCTTGGGCACATCTGCACATGGAACCAGTGCCTGGGGCGTTGTTAGTGCAAAATCAGCCCTTTTAGCTGTGTCCCCAGGCAGCATGGCCAAAGGTGATGTTCTTTATCTGTGCCTCATGCTCCTCAGATACCGATATCAAAATGTGCCTGGAGACACTCCTGACATCAAATATTCCTCGGAGATAAGTGCAGTGTTTCCTTCTGGCTTGTCTCTTCCCTCCCGGAGGAGCGATGAACACGATATCTTATCAGGACCTTCCCCACACTGTTAGCAGGGGCTCAGGGACGTGCTGACCCACCTCAGAACACCATGCTGAATATTTAGGGCTTTCCCTGAGCTCGGCAAGTGATCACCTCTTTATCATGAGCCCTTTAAACCCTCAGTACTGCCAGGAAGCTCTGTCCTCACTGAAGGACAATATCAAACCCAGGGCAGCGCATGCAGATAAAAAAATAGTTCCTTGAGTAAACATCAGTGCTGGGCTGGGAGAGGGGTTGTTGGGCTGGCAGAGAAGGTGCTGCGCTGGCAGAGAGGGACACAGAGCTGAGGGAGGGGACTGCTGGGCTGGCAGACACAAGTGCTGGGGTGCCATTAGTCCAGCACCCACTCCATGCCCTCTGTTAGCAGAAGGGTTGGCTTGGGGCTTGGATCTCAGGGCTGGGGGCTCAGGGCAGGATCCACCCCAGTATTTCCACTACCTGCAAATACCTATGGCTGCACTCCCAGCTGGTGTCAGCCCTGGGGTCCCTGGTGGGATCACTTGGACCTCTTGCAGTGTCCTTGCAAGATTATCCCACGTCACACCAGGGAAACGCCCACACTGGAAGAGACACCAACAGCCCCTGCCAAACCAGTGGGAATACTTGAGATGCTCAGGACTACAAAGAGGCTGCCATTCCATCCAGCAAGAACAAACCCATGTGCCTAAGACTTGTCTACCCAGCTCAGTCTTGGGGAGAAACATCAAGGAATGACCCCAGCGAGGGCTGGGAAATCCAGGTGGAGACAACTCTGCTTGCTGAGGAGAGGGTGGCAGGCAATTAGAAAGCAAAGCACCAAGGAGTAAATCTGCAACCTGAGCAGAGGGAGATCAGCAAAGACATAAAGGTTGTGAGTTCAGAGCCCAGAGAACAAAGGCAACCTCTGTTACGTAACTCTACAAAAGCCTTAAACTCAGTTTTTCTCAGACAAGTTGTCAGCAATGATTAAACCCCAGAGAAGCCATAAACCAGCAGATATAGATGTGGTGGGATGCTGATACAGCAAAGCTCAGCAGTACACGAGTGGATGAGGGTCACCTGTGGTGAGCAGCAAAGCAGAGTGGGACCTCGACTGTTGGGACATGGGCTTCAGAGCTGGGCTCACCCTCAGGAGCATCTCCAGGGGTTGATGCATGGTCAGGATCCAAGGAAGAGCCTTGGAGCTCCAGTGAGCAGCTCAGCAAAGCCACTGGAAAACCACGGCTAAATCCAAGCTCCTCCCTGAGCCTCTGAGCCTCCATCTCAAGGTGGACAAGCAGTCCTGGGGCATGAGCTGCCTTCTGAGGCTGAACTGCTGAGCACAGAGCAGGGCACTGTGAGCCAGGAGTGGGGAAAGGACACCACGATGGGCTGAGAGGGATGGGGGCTGTGCAGGCAGGTTCCCACCACACCAGGAACCTCCCTGTTCACACACACCAAAACAGCACCAGCACCGCTGAGGGAAGACGCAGATTCGTTGTTTGACCCAGAAGGAACTTTAAGATAATCTACTGCAGAGACAAGAGACACTTGTTCTGATACCAAATGCTGGCTGAAGCCAAACACCTGATCAGCAACTCCAAGATTAGATAAGGACTGAACTTAGTCCCATCCTGCACATATTAATATGAGCTTGCTGGACACCTGGGCTGGGACACCATTCCAGTTCAAGGGCATGAAGATGCTCCTGTCACTGGGGCTCCTCTTTGCCGCCCTGTCCTTAGGAAGATGCATCCCCCTGCAGCAGGCGCCCAACCGCAGCAAACTGCTCCTGGTGTCCTTCGACGGCTTTCGGTGGAACTACGACCAGGACGTGGACACCCCCAACCTGGACACAATGGCTGCAGATGGGGTGAAGGCCAAGTACATGACTCCTCCCTACATCACCCTCACCAGCCCGTGCCACTTCACGCTGCTGACCGGTGAGTGCCCTGGCCAGGGGTCACTGCAGCTGCCCAGGGGCCGGGGAAGGGCAAAGTCAAGGCTTTGGGTCAGAGAAAGACACGAGGCCAGGAGGCATCCAGACCCAGCAGCACACGGAGCTTTAGAGCAGGCAAGGCAAGAGCTGCAGAAATGGTAGACTTAAACTAGATACAAAGAATTTCTGCCATGTGAGGGTGGTGAGGGCACAGATTTCCCAGATTGCCCCTGGAACTGTCCAAGGCCAGGTTGGACAGGGCTTGGAGTCAAGCTGGTCTGGTGGAAGGTGCTCCTGCCCATGGCAGAGAGGTGGAATGGACGGTTTTTAAGGTCCCTCCCAACTCAAACCATTCTGGGATTCTTTGAACTGAACCTGTATTTATCAAAAGTAAATAGCACCAGACCAACTCAATAGCCTCCTTTGATAAGATAAATTATTTTTTAAACAAGGGAGATGCTCTAAATTTAATCTTTCTGGACTTCAGTAGTGCATTTGATACAGTGCCACATGGGAAATCATTAGTTAAGATGGAGAAGATGAAGATTAGTTCAAAATCTGTAATGTGGGGAAGTAAGAGGCTACGGGAAGAGGACAGAGTGGATGCTGAGAGGAGATTGTCAAGCTGAAGGGAGGGCACCAGGGGAATTCCTGAAAAATCGATTTTGGAGCCAATCTTATTTAAGATTTTAATTAATAACCTTGGCATAAAAAGAGTGGAGCATGCTAATGAAATCTGCTGATGGGCAAAAGGAGGGAGGCAGCGTCAATATGGGGGAGGATGGGGATATCATGCAGAAGGGACTGCGCAGTCTTTGGGACCAGAATAACAAAAATAGCACAAAATGCAAGAGTCAAAGTGCATCTCTCCCTTCTAATGGAAACTTCTGCTCACTGACCTAGCAGACTGTGAGCAACATCAGTGAAGCACCACCATGTGATTAGATAAAAACAGGGTAACAGGAACCTGCCCGTGCCCAGAGGGCAGCAACAACTGCAGGTGGTGCCAGTGCCTGGCTGGGTCCAGGTGAGACCCACCAAACATCAACTAACCCACATGGGAAGCAGCACTCTCCCAGCATCTCCCTCCCTGCCCCAGGACCCCACTGGGTAGAGGGCAAGGGCAGGAAGGGGCAGAGAGGAAGGGGAGGCCAAAGGTCCCCTCTGCCCAAAGCCAGCCCTACACCCGGTGTGGGAGTGAGACCCTCCCCAGCACAGCCTGCCTCACCCCCTCCTCTCATCTCTCCCACAGGGCGGTACCAGGAGAACCACGGGGTGATCCATAACATGTGGTTTGACACCAAAACAGGCATAAGGCTGCCCTACTACACCACACAAGGCATCAGCAGCTGGTGGGACAACGGCAGCCTCCCCATCTGGATCACTGCCCAGAGACAGGCAAGTGCAGCACCTCCTGTCACGCACAGACCCTGCACAGGCCCATCCAGCCTGCCATCCTCCAGGAAAAGCTACAGGCAAGCCACGATCCCTAGTGGCTGTGAGTTCCCAGCCTCCCTGTGAACGTCAGGCTAATTAGACCAGCAAAAAACTGAAATCCCCAGACACTGGCAGGAATAATTATGATCATTCTACTAAAAATAGCAAAAAATAATAGATGCGTTTCAGCTTTATTAAGACATTAATAAAGCAGGTTATCCTGTTCCTGTTTAAAGAAGCCTCAGCCAGTTCCTCAGGGAACATCCTGAGCCTGGGAGCTCCACACACCCTGAGGCACATCCAGGGCACTGGGGTGGCAGTGTTGGGGGCCACTCCCCTCTCCCCTGGGAACTGCAGCAAGCCCAGCAGGGTTTGGATGTGGCTTTGAGGCAGGACATTAAACCCAGCCCAAGACTTTTGCCCACATTTACCTGCCAAACTGGCTTCTCTGATTTCAGTAAAGCACACCTTAACGTCTTGATGGTCAAGAGCCAGAGGGTCCATGCAAGGTGCAAATGGGTCACTGGTTCCAAAGTTTTACTGATGCTAAAACACAGTGAAGAACCAGGTGCAAGGGCAGTGCTTTCAATTAATCACTTTTAATTGGCAATGAGCAAGAAAACCTCATTAGAGGCAGAGGTAGACATTGGGGACTGAATGAACTAATCGTGTTAGGAGGTGGCTGCACTGACAGATGGAAGGATGCTGCCGAGAGAATTCAGGTGAGTTTATGGAATGCCTCCACTCACAGGGTTTGAAGACAGGCTCTATCCACTTCCCCGGAACCAAAGCGAAATACCAAGGGGAAGAAGTGTACAAGAAGTTGGTGGAACCCGCGTTGTTCAACTACAGCAACGAAGTCAACTGGAGGCAGAGCATCGACACCGTCATGCAATGGTTCACAGTGGAGAACCTCGACTTCATCACGCTCTACTTCGGGGAGCCGGACTCCTCAGGACACAAGTTTGGCCCTGAATCCACACAGAGGAAAAACATGATCAAGCAGGTGGACAGAACCGTGGGTTACTTGAGGCAGCGTATCCGGGAAAGCGGCCTGGAGTCAAACCTCAACCTCATCATCACGTCTGACCACGGCATGGAGACCGTCATAAAAACCGAGGAGATCCACCTCCGGACCTTCAGCAACTTCTCATTCAAGGACCTCGACTTCGAACTCTTAGATTATGGACCAAACGGACTCCTGGTGCCAAAAGAAGGGAAACTAGAGCACGTGTACTCAGTCCTGAAAAATGCCCACCCAAAACTGCACGTTTACAAGAAGGAAGAGTTTCCAAAAAGATTCCACTATGCCAATCATTCCCGGATCACCCCACTTTTGTTATACAGCGATCCAGGCTACGTGATCCACGGGGTAAGGTGTATGCTCAGGCATATCCTACTGTCCTTTGGGACGTGCTTCTCACTCCTCTCCCTCCCACAGCACCCCAGCACCCACCCAGCTTTAGCCCTTTGTGCTAATTGGTCTCCATACATACAGATTTAAATTCCAGCTCTTTGTGTAAAGACCCTCTATACTATTGAGAAGAGAAAGTATCCAGAAGCCTTGGAGTAGGAGTCAAATGAATGCAGAATATCCACTGCAGGATCCTCTCCTAGCCTGACTTAAGGGAAGGCCCAGCATCAAGGGCAACAGGCAGCTTCCCACTGGAAGCTCCTCAGTACAATAAAATTCGGATGTGCTGACGTTTAGGGAGGGAACTTGTAGAATGTAATTGCTTGAGAGTGGTGTCTGGAGGCACCTCCAGCTTCTGCAGAGTTTAACACTAACAGATCAACTTCTCAAACTGAAAGGAATCAACCAGGCCATCAAACCCTGCAGCTGCAGAACGAGGTGGGAGAGGTGGGAGCGTGTGGGGGCAGAGGGGTTGGGGTGCTCATGCTCCTGCTCTCCCCTCCAGAGGTACAAGGTCCAGTTCAATAAAGGGGAACACGGTTTCGACAACGAGGCCATGAACATGAAAACCATCTTCCGTGCCGTGGGACCGGCCTTCAAGAAGGGGCTGGTGGTGGAGCCCTTTGAAAGTGTCAATGTCTACGCCCTCCTCTGCGAGCTGCTGGGCATCACCCCCGAGCCCCACGACGGCTCCCTGGAGGTCACCAAGCCCATGCTGAGGGATCCCACGGACAACGACAACGGCAACAACAACGGCAACGACAACGGCAACGACAACGGCAACGACAACGGCAGCAATGGTGAGCAGCGGGAGTCACGGGCGGCAGCGGGAGTGGCAGCAGGCACCAGTGGAGGGGCACCGGGAGCGGCAGTGGGCACCGGGAGCGGCAATGGGCAGCGGGAGCGGCACCAGGAGCGCACCGGGAGCGGCATCGGGAGCGGCAATGGGCACCGGGAGCGCACCGGGAGCGCTCCGCTCCGCCGGGATTCCCGCGGGAACAGCGACACCTGGCGGCCGCCGCCGCTCCCGCCACCGCCCGGCGGCCCCGGGGCACCGGGAGGGTTCCGCCCCCGCCGCCCCCTCCGCCCTTCTGACCCCCGGGCTCGGTAACGGGGCAGAGGTCACCGCGTCCCCGGCACCGGGCAGGAGCTGCTCCCGGCCGGGTGGAGGGAGCGGAATGGGTGTCAGGAGGTGACAGTCTCCCGTCCCACGGCCCACCCCCGGGGCAGGGATGGCACTCACTTCTCTCTCGGCACGGCAGGTTCGGGTCCTTCCCTACATCCCGCCAAGAAGCTGCCGCTGGTGCTGGGGCTCGCTGTTGTTCTGGGATGCTGGAGAGGAGTTTTCTAACCCCCATCAGGTAACCGACCCCAGGGACCCCCAGAAGGACTCTTACTCAGGAAAACATGTGCCCCGTTTGGGCCTGGTCTCCCCGGGTGTGGGACCCCCAAAACTGCTCCCTGTGGGACACAGCAGGGCCTTCACACCTCAGACAGGACTCTGCCTGCCCCGGGTCAGCATTGACACCCCCCACGGCATGGGGTGGGCAGAAAAGAAGGGGTGGACACCCTCTTGGACCCTGCCCCCTGTCCTGTCCCCTCTGTCCCCTGTGTGCAGCCACATCTGGATCGTGGCAGGAGCAGCCACGAAGGGTGAATACTTCACTGTTGGTGGCTCTGCACATGGCTCTGTGTGGCTGCAAAACCAGAGTTTGTCACTTGCCTTCACAGTGCAAATTGGTCCAGAGAACCACCAGAACAAATAACTCCCGATCCAATTCCCTGGCACTTCCAGCACGATGCACCTCCAGCCGATACCTACAGGCTGCAGAGACCTGAAATGAGCACCAGCAGCACTGTGCTCTCCTGCCCTGGCAGCCCCCAAGCTCCAGGCAACTCTACCAGAACACATGGCAAGATGGGGAAGGACACGGCTCACAAAGACAACCAGTCCCAGGCTCAGGGAATGGGACAGAATTCCCAAAACCTCTCTAAATTACTGATCCATGCTCCTCCAGCATGACTGAGTCCCCGGGGGAGATGACCCCCTCCCCAGGCTTTGGGGTGACACCAGGATGCACTGCTGTGGAAGGTGGCACTGATGTCCCGCCTGACACGGCCACCCCATGTTTGCATCACCCCAAATGCAGGAGGCAGAACAGCTCCATGGTGGGTTTGGAGCAGAGACAGCTGATCCATACTGAGTATCTCACCTAACTAAAACTTCGTTCCCAGCGGGCTGGGAGCCTCCTGTGACAGGCACCAGGCCCCACCCGGGGTGGTCACGCCCAGCCTGGACCTGCTGAGGAGACAGAGAGGTCTCGTTCGTCTCTGGGGACACAGTGCAGGACTGGCCATGGCACCCCCGGCCCGGCAGCCTCGGAAGCCTCCCAAAGTCAATCACCGCTTCCAGCTCCTACCCCAGGAGCCCTAGGTGCCCTCAGCACCATCCTGCTTGTCTTCCTGTGCTTTGTGGCTGTGAACAAAACTGGGAAATGCCCCCTCTGCACCCCTGAGCAGCAAACCTGCAGCCAGGACAGGCCTGGCTCCACTGCTCCATGTCAGAACTGCTGAGACCTGCCCCAGCTGCAGCCGAGTCAGATCCCGGGAGCTCTGGGAGGGGTGCTGATGTATTTTGGAGAGACAGGGAATGTAGCAGTGCCAGGACCCCCCAGCTCCCAGCAAACAGCTCTGCAATTCCTGAGCCAACGGCTGGCAGAGCCTGGGCCAGCTGTGCCAGGCTCCCGGGACCTCTCCACAGCAGGGCTGAGGCAAAAGCCCCTCTACAAATCCAAATCTCCCTCTGCAGGAAGCAGCCCAGGGTCCTTCAGCCAGGCTGGGGTTTAGAGGACAGGGAGCAAGACACCTCCCGTCCAGCAGCCCCCATCCCAGCCCTTCCAGCATAGCATTCCCGCACCCCCAGACCCCTCCCAGATGCTGTGGTGCCTTTCCCCAACCCTGTGCCTCATCTCAGGGGCTCGATAAACATCTGTTGCCATAGAGACTCGCTCACTGCATCGGCTTCACCCAACGAGATGAAACAAGAGCCGCACCCTCAGAAAAACAGGAAGAAAATGTTTGGCTTGAAACTGTGCTGGGGTGGGGGTCAGGGCGGCAGCAGCAGCAGGGAGGCTCTGAAAGGGGAGCGTGGCCAGCGCTGTGTGCACCATTGAAATTGATATTAATGATAAGAGTGCACAGAAACCTTCCCGGTTCTCCTGCTGGTGACCTTGGGGCTTCCCGTGCAGGTCAGCACAGCCATGCACATTCTGCAGGCAGGGGCAGCCAGTTCTGGAGGGAAGTTGGTGTCCTGGAGATCCTGGCAGAGCCTGCAGAGCTCAGAACCCACTGGTACCAGGCTCTGACTATCCTCATACCCAGGGTGCCCACAGGTACAGAGCAGGATCACAAACCCATGGAATGGTTTAGGTTGGAAGGGACCTTAAAGCCCATCCAGTGCCACCCCCTGCCATGGGCAGGGACACCTTCCACTGTCCCAGGCTGCTCCAAGCCCCTGGCCAACCTGGCCTTGGACACTGCCAGGGATCCAGGGGCAGCCACAGCTTCTCTGTGCACCCTGTGCCAGGGCCTGCCCACCTCACAGGGAAGGATTTCCCCATAATTTTTAAGCTAAATATCTCCTCTCTGAAGATTAAAACCACTTCCCTGTCCTATCACTCTCTGCACATTTCAAATGTCATTCTCCCTGTTTTTTACAAGCCTTTAAGTACTGAGAAGCCACAGTGCTCATAGGGCTGGTCCCAGTCTGGTTCCCAGACCCACATAGGGAGCGTGAACATGAAAACCATCACATGAACACTACAAACCATGGAGTTTGTGTGACCAACCTCCTGACACAAATCCTCATCTGAGCGCTGATTTCTCCTCAGCTGGGAGCAGGAACTGAGCTCCTGACTCAACCAGCAGCATTTGGGTGAGACAGAGCTCTGCAAGAAAAATCCATGGTGAGGAAAGGGCCATCCTGATGAAAGGCTGAACCCTGACATATCCCTGCAGGAAGGTTTCCACTGCCCTTCAGTCACAGGGTTTGCCATGAGACACACCTGGGTGTGGCTGTTCCGACTCGGGGTGGCCCAATGCAGAGTGCTGGACTCGGTACTTGCTGCAGCCACAATTCCACCACGAATTATCCTCTGAGCCCTATGCTCCTGAGCACGCGGGAGCTGGGGGATCCCTCTCCCTGCCCTCAAACCTGGTCCTGTTCCTCCATCCCCCCCTACCCATCTCCCGCGGCCGCCCACCCTGCCGGTGTCCCGGTGTGGCGGCGTCCCAATGTCACGGCGTCGCGGTGTCCCGGTGCAGTACCGGCAGCCGGCGGCCGAGGGCTCCCGAGCCGCGCTCAGCGCCCCCGAGCTCCCGGCACGGGCGGGGGAAGCGGCTCACGGTAAAACCCCGGCCCGGAGCATCGCCCCAAAGCCGCGGCGCCCGCAGCCACCAGGGCCGGCCGCTGCCCCGGGGCCATCCAGTGCCCCAGTGGCTCCGCCGGGGAGGGATCTGCTCCTCGGTCCTGAGGGACAAAGCCTGGGAACCACCCGCGGCTATTGCCGGGCCCGGGGCGCTCCCCAGCACCCACTGCAGCTCTGGCTGCACCACAAGGCTCAAGGATGCTCCAAGGGATGCCCTGGAGATCCACGTCACACACCGAAATCTCACGATCCCCTCCAGCCCCTGAGGACGTGCCCCGGGCTGAGGGATGCTTCGATGTCGCAGGCCAGAGAGATGAGGCGGATTCTCCCCGCTGTGCGTGCGAGTTTTAACCCCACAGACACAGAACCTAAACCGGCTCCTGCTCCCCCGCCCAGGAGCCATCTCTAGCCCAGCCTCTTCCAAGGCAAACCCAAAACTGCACATCCTTTGAGCCTTTCCCAGCCCTGCCCGCTGCCCCTCACACCTCATGCACTGGCAGTGTGGGACATTTTCACCAAACATTTCCCGATGACAGAGACCAAAGCCCAGCCTGGCCTGTTCGGACACAGTCGCTGCCTGATCCCCGCGTCTCCTCCCGCCCTCCCATCCCCACGTAATTCATTCCCCACCACCCCCCTCCCCGGGCTGGGGGTCACGCAGCAGGGAGAGCCCCGCTGTGTATTGCATCCCAATTTGCCATGCATTTCCACACCATTTGCTTCCTTTTCTTTTTCCTGCACTGGGAAGCTGCTCGCTGCCCAGGGGTCTCAGCCACTCCAGGATGGGAACATAACAACAAACACACAAGGACACGTATTTATTTATGGCACGCAGTGTGTGGGGACACTGCTGCCTCCCAAAATGCCTGGTCTTGGGGTGCCACGTGCCCCTTTGACTCCCGCGCAGGGTCACAGGACCCAGACACGACGTGGTCCCTGGGCCACCCCCATCCTGGAAGCTGCTCAGCTCCATTCCCGGCCGCAGTACCCAAACGATATGCAGATCTCTGTGCTTTGATTGGCTGATGCCCTGGGGAAAACAGCCACCATTTGCCCACAGCAAACATGGCCACCATGGCCCGGCTGTTCCCTGGGCTGGCCCCGGCCTCACCCTCTGCAGCCAGGGACATCCCTCACCTCCTCAGGCACCCCCACCACCCCTGCCATGGGGGTCCCACGGCGCTGGGGCACCCCTGCAATGCACCTGCCTGGGGGGGATCCAGCCCCAACACAGAGCCAAGGGGCCCTGTGGGAACACCCACGGCCCTGATCCCCACCCTGCACCTTGACCCCCACCCTGGCACCTCCTGGCCAGGGCCCCTTGCTCCCCAAGCCCCTGGAAAGCAGCCACGTCCCTCACTCCGCCCAACAGGATGGGCAGAAAGCACAGAGCCCCAGCAGCTCAGGGGTGACCAGAACCAGCTCCCAGTAACCCCCTGGGTACAGAACACACGTTTTCAGACCAGGGAGCAGCACGGCCCTTTTCCCCTCAACAGGCAAAGAGGACTTGGTTCCCCATCCCTTCCTTCAACACCAAACCCCTACCTCAGCCTGACAGCCCCTGCTGCAGACATAACACAGGACGCACAGCATTCCTGGGATGCCTGGTGCACTTGGGAAAAGCTACAAAATCATGTTCCACCCGATTAGTTCAGGGGTCTGACTCTCATTTTTAAGATGACGATGGTTTTCATGGTGATTGGTGAATTTACTGGCCCCACTGTCACTTTGCTTGGTGGGAGCATGGGGCCAAGTTATTCAGTGCGTGTTCCTGAGTTTCTCCAGAAAGATGAAGACCCTGTTGGGGATGGGAAACACTGAGTGCCTCAAAAAGGCACTCACAGGTGGAGCCACAGCTTTGGCAGCAGCAGGAGCATCTCATCCTACCCCACTCAGCAGCCCCAGCCAGGGCAGCCCAGCAATGCCCAGGGAAGCTCCAGGGCTGGGATGGTCTCCTCTGGCTGACCAAGCAGAAACAGGACATCCCAGAGGCCCTTGGGGATACCCATTCTGCCAGGGGTAAAAAGCATGGAGCCTACAGCAGCCCAGGACCAGTTTTTAGTAAAAAAAAAAAAAATGGGAGGAAAAAGGAGATTTCTATCCCAGGGAGCAGCACAGTCCTTTTCAGGCTCAGCAGGAACAGGACATGTGCATGGGGGCTAAGGAGCATGAGGGATCAGAGTCCCCACAAGGGACCAGGGACAATTCTGATGGCACAGCCCCACAAACGCTGTGGTCCCTAAATGCCAAGGGCTGCTCCCCCCACTTCTGACCCCCAGCCCCTCACCAGGCTCCGCAGAGAGTGGATGGAGCCTCTCCACTCACATGGCCTTCCCTTCTTGGCCCCGGGAAGGGAGGGAACAGCGACCCCCAGCCCTGCATCCTCGTAGGGAACACAGGAACAACAGCACTGAGGGGCGGCTGGGAGAGGAGCTCACCCAGCATCACCCAAATCAGGGCTCATTCCCAGCAGGGCTCATCTCTCAGAGCCGAATCCCTGCAGCCAGGGGAGCCCCCCCGGCCCCTCAGCCCTTGGGCTGCACCCACACCACCGTGATGTCTGTGCACGGCCCAGGCACACAGCAATGGGAGGTCACACGGGGCTTCTTCTAAAATCTAAGAGGTGCCGCACACAAAGAGCCGAGCTGGCAGAAGGTAAATGAACTCAAACAAAAAGTGCGGCGCTGTGTTACAATTCTGTGTCACCTTCGGCTAAAAAAATGCTCCTACAGCTCTTCCCGTCAGCGAACGGCCACGGTAATTGTCAAAGAAAACAATGAAAGGTGACAGCGCCCGACCCAGGACAACCCCCTGGCATCGACCCAGCAGCACCCCAGGCACGTCCTCACCCCGCAGCGCCCGAGTCAGTCCCGCTCCCTGACAAAGCGTCATTTCTCATTCCCTCGTACAGAGGGTCCCCCGTGGCGGCATTCCCCCCGCAGCGGGGACAGCCCAACGCACCCGGCTGCAGCTAGCTCCAAACGCTGTTCTAAACCCGGCATCGCTAAACCCGGCACCGCTAAACCCGGCATCGCTAAACCCGGCATCGCTTACCGGAGACGGCAGTGCCCGGGGTGCGGGCGAGGCCCCACGCAGGACACCCCATGGCCCGTCCGGCTCCGGCTCAGTCCCTGCACGCCGCGGGCACCCAGGCGCCGGGGCGACGGCAATTCATATCCCTGCGGCTGCCGCACGGTTAACGGCAGGCTCCGGGCCCGCGGAGGAGAACTCCCTGAGGTGCTGACTCATCTTCTTCCATGCCTGTAAAGCACCATATTTCATCCTTCCACGCCCACAGCGCACAACCGCCGTGCAGCAGCAGCTCCTCACGCAGCCCTGCACGCCTCGGTGCGTGCGGTGCCGGCGCGGTCGGTGCCGCCGCACCCCCGGTAGTGCGGCTCGGGAGGGATCGTGGGCCGGGCCGTACCGAGCTGCGAGCCGGCACCGCGAGAGGGTCACAAACGGTCCCCCCCCCCCCCCCGGGAAATCTTTTATTCCGTTATAATCAACTGTTTTAGAACTAAAACGTGCCGGTGCTGCTGCCGCCTGTTCCTGCCCGGCGGAGACCGGCAGGGACCGGCGCTGGCTGCCCCAGCCCCAGGGTGCTTTGTCCCCAGGAGGGACCCCGGGCGGGGGTCTCGGAGCCCGGGTCCTCGCAGCAGGAACCCCTCGCGGGGCCGGACCGGGGGGGATCCCCCGCGGGGCCGGCCGGGGAAGCCCCCTGCGCTGCCCGGGGAAACAAAGCCCCGGGCCGGGCCACCCCATTGTCCCCGCTCCGGCCGGGCAGCGGCCGCCCCCGCGCGGG
>VXBN01016033.1:315958-329712 GCA_013397395.1 Sinosuthora webbiana
CCCATGGCAGGATTCAGCGGGCTCCGCCGAGCAGCCATTTTCTGCAGCTGCTTCTCCACCAGAGCTCAGCCGGGCGGCGGGACCGGGCGGCGGCACAGCCCAGGGGACCCCCCGGCCCGCTGCCCTCCGCCGGGACGGGCGCCCCGAGCCCGGGCGGGCGGGGCCGGGGGTGGCCCGGCTACGCCGCAGGGCTCGCCGTGACAATCCCACCCTTTCCCCGCCATTTTGTTACCGTGCTGGCGTTTTCCCAAAGCAGAGACAGAGCGGGAGCCTTGGGAACGGGCCCCCGTTGTGCCGGGGCGGACGACCCCCGCCACCCGTGTCCCCGTTCCCTCCCCCCCCCGCCGCGCCGCACCTGGCGGCGGGGCTGGTCCCGGGACGCGCGGCCACCGCCGGCACTTTCCCACCGGGATCGCCTCGCTGCCCTTCGCGCCCCGGGCATGCAGCACCCGCGGGTGGTGACTGCCCGAGTCCGTGCAGGACCCGGTCACGCGGGGCTGGCACCGAGTCCCGGGCCGCTGTCCCCAAGAGGACGATGCCGGAGCGCGGTCTCCGGTCTCCCTTCCCGATGGATCGGGGACGCGGGGCTGGTCACTATCTTCCACCCGTCCCATGGGCAGCGCAAGTGCCCTGACGGCCGGGGGGACGGTCCCCTCGGGGAGGGTCCGTCGCGGGGCCGTGCCGCCCGCCACAGCGCCCTTCAGCCTTGCCCGGTCTCGGTGGCGGTCCCGGCTCGCCGCGGGACCAACCCGAGCAGCCTCGCTGGAAACCCGTGGGGACAGTTGTTGGCCCACGCGAGGCCGGGCGCCCCGTCGGGGCTGACGGCACGGCCAGACCGCCGGGGAGGGTGGCAGGGGAACGGAGGGAGGCGGTAGGGACGAACCGCGGGACAGCACTGGCGGCGCGGGGACGGGCGGGCAGCACATGCCCCGACGGGGGCGGCCGGTCCCTCCACCCGGGCGGGGTCGATGAGCGCCGGGTTGACACCAACCACAGACCCCCGCCGTTGGGTGCGCGTCCCTGTCCCGCGGCTGCATTGCCGGGTCGAGGCAGGCGGTCGGATGTGGCACTACACGGGAGAAGCCGGCGAGGCGGCGACGGATGCCCCGTGCGAGCGGGAGCGGAGCGCGGCGGGGCCGGTGCGTGCCCCGGGCTGGGCCTCGGGAGCCGAGCGGCGGCGGAGGGCGGAGAAGGGAGCGGGGAAGGAGGGGGCTCCTGCAGTGCTGCAATGCAGCGCCGCGCCGAGCCCGCCGGCCCGGCCGCGCTCCGCCGCCCGTCACTGCGGCAATGCGGATGGAAGCCCCGCCCGGGCTGGGCCGAACCGGTCCGGGCATCCCCTGCCTGGTCGGGCCGCACCCTGCCCCAAACGCGCCAGGCTGCCGCTCTCCCCCGCTTCCTCGGCCCCGTTTCGTTTTCGTCCTGCCCCTGCCGGGACCGCGGGACGTTTCCTCCTGCGGCGGGACGCAGCTGGGCTTGTGTCCCCGGGATCGCTGGGCTTGTGTTTGGGGGCTGGGGGGCCCCTCATCCTGCCTCCGGGGCTGAACGCCGGCGGACGCCGCCAGCAGCCACCCTGGTGGCCCCCTCCAACACCCCGGCTTCTCTCTGCGGCTCCCCTCGACGCCGGGACTTGAGAAGCCCCCGGTGCTACACCGACTCGGGGCGGATCCCTGGTCTCTGCCCTGCTCCGTTCCAGCTTCTCCCGCGAGAATCTCCCTCCTCCTCCCTACCTATCTTCCGGGCTCCCCACCGTCTCAGTTTCCCTGTCTCCTTCTCCCTGTCCCCGCTGACCACTCTGCACAATCCAGCAACAAACAGCGCTGCGGGGCCCCCGGCGGGCTGGGGGTCCCACCTCGGCTTCGCTTTCCGGGGCTGCCCTCAGACCCTCGGAACCGCAGCACCCGGTAAGGGGCAGCCCCACAGCCGCTTCTCCCCCTCCCCAGAGGTGCCCGTGTGTGGTGATGTGCGGGCAGCGCCCTGGAGAAGGGATTATTCAGCTTGTAAAAGCCACTGATAAAGGCACAAACCCAGCAGGGCACGGCGGACCATGAGGTGCATAAAATATCGGGGCTTCAGACTGGGGGGCCACTATAGCCCCCCACTGCCCGCCCCTGTCCCACAGGCTCTGGATCACCCCCCTCTGTGTTTGACTTTTGCCGCAGGAACCTGGGGCTGCATCCAGGAATTCTCTCCCAGCCATGCCAGGAGGTTCTGCCCTCCCACCTGGATGTTTTTTTTCTGACGCGGTGAAAATGGCACCGCATTCCAGCTCCAGCTCCTGCTGGTGCGGACTCAGCCGCTGGATCCTGCCATGTCTGCATTTACTTGATGAAAGCTCAGCCGAGCCCCTGAATTTCTTCCCTCGGAGAACTTTAGGGGCTGATCAAGGATGTCCTTAACCTTCCCTTCGGGAGGCCGAGCACCCCCGCGGCTCACTCTGGGGCTCCCCGCGCCCCCCGCCATCCCTCCGTCTCTCCCCGACTCCTCTCCAATATTTCAATGTCTCTTCTCAGCTACCGGAGGCTGTTCCACGCGAAAGCGGGCTCACCAGTGCCACACACCGAGCAGTACCGCCGCCCCACTCTGCCTTCGGTCCCCTGCACACACGGGGAACCCTCGCCGGCGGCGGTGCTGCCTCTGTCCCCGTCCCTGTCCCTGTCCCCCGCCCGCCCAGTGACACATCTCCCGCTGGCACAGAGACACCCGCGGTACGCGGCGGTCCCTGCCGCGGAGGTTTGTTGTTTAACTCCTCGGGCAGTGTTGGATGTCTTCGGGGGCAGAGCGATCCCTGACCGCAAACCGGGCGCTGGCGGGGGCCGCCCGTCCCCCGGGCAGGTTCAGCCTTGGCTCCTCGGCTCCTCCTGCTATGGTTCCTCTCCGGGAGCAGGGGAACGGGGACACTCCGGGAGCCCTTTGAGAGCTCACCCTGCCCCGGCGGGGGAAGGTCCCGGGACCCCCCAGGGATGGCTGAGCCCCTCAGCCCCGCACCAAGCGGCTGCCGGGCTGGTTCTCTGCAGCAACCCCCCGCTCATCGCAGCCCCTCCTGTGACCGAGCCCCTCGCAGGACTGGGTCCCAGGCACCGCCCCCCCGCAGGTTCCCCACCCCGTGGAACTCCGGCTCTCAGCGGGCTGTGCTGAGCCCCCGGCTGGCCGCTCGTAGCCCACGGCCACGGGGGTGCTGCTGATCACGGGGGTGGCTGCCCCTGTGCCACCCCCCAACTCTGCGTCCTGATCTCCCAGCACTTGGGACGTGGCACCAGCGGCCATTCCCAGTCACGGGGACCGTGGGCGGCGGCGGGGGGAGGCACGGGGCAAAGGCAGCAGGAAAGAAAGCAAAGTTAAATTTGACAGCCCCGAGAGCAGAGAGACAATGCCACTACCGAGACTTATTTGTCACATACTCAGGCATGAGATGGAAGGAATTCCTGTGATAATGCTCGTGCCTGCTCAGCCGCTGCTGCTGAACCACAAATTGCTGCTTGCAGCACAAAATATGGAAATGGAATATATTAGATTAGACGCCTTCTTGTTGGGGCTCTGCTCTAGGAGTTATTTCTAAGTCCGGAGAGTTAAAACATCTTCAAGCAGCAGAGCATCAAACCCTGAGAAAGTGGGTCTGCTTCAGGTGGCGGAGCTACAAAAAGGAAAAACATCAGGAAATCGGCTACCGTGGAGCCAGTGAAAGATTTTTTCAAAGCAGAGAGAGACACCCAGGGAGGGCTCTTCCCACCTCGGGTTAAAAATGGCTCAGGGTCAGGTTGAGCCCTTAAACTCGAGATAAGGCATCGTTCCACCAGCCAGCCGCTGATGCCCGACCACCGCAGCCTCTTCTCTGCACAACCCACCATGATTCCCCTGGTTTGTCTATTGCTGGTGACTTCATGTGCCAAAAGAACACAGGCAGAAGAAGGACAGTGTCACGGCTGGATCCAGTGCACATTCCTGATGCTAAAATGACAGCCTGGTTTGCACTGCACGGCGAATGGGTGGGTGCAGCGAGGATAACGCTTCAGCCTTCATTTTCCAGCCGTGTGGAAATACTAACGTGTGAAAATTAACGTTTCCAAGCATATGTGAATATTTGATTTTATTTTCTGGTTGGAGATGCTTCGGTGGCTCCTTGATACCGAACAAACTTCCCCTCCCCTAACCTTGTATTCGGTATTAATAAGAACCTGGCGCTCCATTGTTTTTTTTTTTTTTTTCTTTCTTTCTTTCAGACAAAATATGAAGTATTTCTCCCCGTGCAGCTCCCCGAACTTGAGGAGCCCGTTCCCCTCACAGGCACCGGCAGTGGGAAGGGGCATCCGCCTAGGGGGTGCAGGAGATGGGGCGGCATCAGAAATTCAGAGGGGAACCCCCCCCTAACCTTCATCTTCTGAAACACCATGCCCAGTCTAGCACAAAGGGCATTTTCAGGAGGTCGGGACCGCTCTCCCCTGTGCCGGGGCCGAGGGCTGCCCGCCCCTCTGCCGCTCCCCGCGTTCCCCGGTGCGGTTTTCCGCCCCTTTCCCGCCCGGGGATCGGCCCTTCCCGCACGGCGCAGCCCACGCCCGCAGCCCGGCGTGGCCATTTTAGCCCGCACTCGCCCTCGCCGCTGCCGCAGCCCCGCTCGCCGCCCCCCGCCGCTTCCTCGCTCTCTCCAGCGGCTGCGGACAGGTCCCGCCCCGGGGCTGGCGTGGCGATGCCCCCGCGGCGTGACACGGATCCGCGGAACATCCCCAGGAACGGTCCGGTCCCAGCGGCTGCCCCCGGGCTGAGCGCTCTCCCCCCGCCACCGGCGGCACCGGGCGGGCGGGGAGCGCTGAGCCCTAAATCGCTTTTTCACAGCTCTGGGAGCTGCCCCTGGGCTGCTGAAGCCAAGGGATAACGCGTGACCTTTGAATCGTCCTGATTTTCCTATTCTTGTATTTCATAAACGGAGTGACGCCTTCCCCTGCTGGGCATCAGGGAAGGGGGCAAACCCGGAATCCCTGAGCCCTTTTCCTGGGGCAGGTTGTTCCCTCTGTGGCTCATTTCACAGCCATTACCAAACACCACCGTCCCTTGTCCTGTACATCCCAGACTCATCCCTGCTGAGGACAAAGGCGAAGGACCCAGAGGGCTTCCCAATTTTCAAACCAGAATATGAGAAATTCCCAACCAAAATTACTTTTTCAGCATAGTCTTAATTTCATATCAAAATTAAATACGTTTGTTAAAGTTTCCGTCAGCTCAGACCCTCCGTCCAGGCTTCTGTTAGTGCATTTTCTAATAATATCCAGGTCTTTGCCCTGGCTGCTACAGCACAACACCTCTGAAAGATTTAGCTTATCCCCTTTCTCACCTCCAAATAAGACCTTCTGACTGAAGCGCTTCTATGCTACGGAGGCTGTGTCCACATTCAGGCCATGGCAATGCATAAACTCCCCGGAAAATCGGGGTGTGGCCATGCCCCACTTCTCGGGAGCTTCCTGGGCCAGAGCCTGCAGCACTGGCAAAGCTCAGCCTCGGTGACTTGGCTGAGTCAGTTCCTGTCCCCTCACCTGGTGCTGTTTCTCGTGAAAGGGTGCTGGTGTTTGACAGGGCTTTTGGAGGGTTTGGGGACCCTGGAGGGCTTGGAAATCCTGGAGGGTTTGGCAGCTGGTGATCAAATTTCCTTCTCTCCCCAGCCTGGAAGCCCAGGGCCGGCTGCCAGCAGGGAGCCCAGCGGGGACAGCACAGCCTGGCGTGCCCCAGCCCCAGGATCCAGGGTGCTTCCTGCTGTGTCACACAGCATGGTTTATATGCCTGCTCCTTCGATAAAAATAAATCTTCATGTTTGCAGTTTGCTTTAAACTACATCAAGGTGTCAGCTGAACTGACGGCTGTTCTGAGAAACGACCTCGGGAGGTGCTGGCAAATGGCTCTGGGGTGAGCCTGGGATCTCACCCTGCAACGGGAGGCACCAGCAGCTTCCAGCCCGTGGGGAGGAGACCCCGGCCACCCTCAGCCCTGCCAGAGCCTGGCCCAAACTTCCATCATTACAGAGACCCTCATTTCTCTCCCGTTTGCCCCCAAAGATATGTCATGCAGTGACACCCCTTCAGTCTCCTCGAGGCTCCACATGCTGGCACAGATCCAGGGATGGCTCCCATGAGCAGCTGCACCAACGGCCCCTCTTCCCTTCCTGATCTCTCTTCCAACCCACCACCAACCTCTCTTCCTTCCCTGGCAGGCTGCACACACCTGACCACAGCCACCTCAGCCCCGCTCTCAAGTCCCCCATCTTGTCCCCCTCTCCTGTCACTCCCTGCAGGAACCCAGGGGGTCCCTACTCGGGGGTGCAGTGAGGGGGCCCTGGGAGCTCAGCCCCCATCTCCATCCAACCTCTTGCTCACACCACAGCTCTCCCTTGCTGCTGCCTGGGGCTGGGCCAGGCCCCACACCACAGCCAGACACTGCTGCCTCAGCCACCTCCTGAGTGTGTGAGATGCTTCAGTTTGCCTGCAATGGGATCCTCTCCAGCTCAGGGTGCAGGCAGGAGCTTTCCCAGGCACAGGGGATCGTCAAGAGCCACTCCACAAAGCTCTGGAAGCACCTGGAGATGGTCTGGGCTGTGCTGGCTCTGTGCAGCTGCCTTCCTCTTCTGGTGCAAACGTAAACAGAGCTGTGTCCTTGTGGCCATCTCTGACAGATCTCACACGAATCTGGGCTGAGTCCAAATGATCTTATCTGTGGAGAGACTGAGGATTTCCTACTACCAGGCTTTTCTGACTGCTCAGAGGCAGCCCTGTGGGATGGGGGAGACGAGGGAGTTCAGGGCTGGGGCTGAAGTGGGGAAGCTCCTTCTCCATCCCCTCTCCATCCCCTTACCAGTTGTCCCAGTTCGGTGAGAGGGCTGCACCTCCCTCAGCTGCTCTCCCACACAGAGGGACACCAACCCCACCAAAACCCCGTAAACCCCCTCAGTGGTTGCTGGATCAGCCCCACAGATGCAGTTTTAGGTAAAATGGTTTCTAGCAGCTGACACATGTCTGGCTGTGCTCAAGGGGACAGGCCTAGAAAAACATAACCCAAGCAGTGGCCTTCCCTCCCAAAATGTGGCCATGAACGCTTTACCTTGTTGCTGACTTCACCACATTCAGCAAAGTCACACCGTCACCTCCTGACACTGCACAGCAAAATGAGAGAAGAATGGGCAAATAAAGGAAAAATCTCACAAAATGCACACAACGGGTGCCTGGAGGAGCTGCCCCCATTCATGCATGAGCAAAAGCACTGAGTGCCCCAACCGCCAGGGAAATCTTCCACTTCCCACTGCATACACCCACCTTCACCTTCTGCCCTCCTCGAGGAGAAGATCCTCTCCCATTCCCAGTCTGGACATGAAGTCTGGACCCATTCTCAGACTGGACCTCCCAGTTCCCACAAGACTGTTTCTTACTCTGATTAAAACACATCAGCTCTATGTTTTGTGTTTATTGAACATCCCTCTTCATTACAGCATCCTCACACCACCGAGGGAGCCCTTCCACCCAGCCCTGAGGCCCACATTGCCGCTGTGCCGTGGTCGTTGCCTGGGGATGGTGTTTCCATCGCTTTCCGTGGAGCAGGGATTGCACTGACACCTCCTGAAACCACGCAGGGCCGAGGCAGCTGCTGGTGATGGAGCTGGATCCCAGCCCAGTGCTGGTGCTGGCACTGGTACCACCACGGGGAGGGGAGAACCTGAAAGGCTCAGCACAGAGCTGCAGCCCTTCCTCTGTGGATCCATCAGGCCCTTTCAGAAAGGCTCAAAGACGAACACAAATTCTCCTTTTACATCAGCAAATGTTTGTCTGGAATAAATCCAAACCAAGCAGAGGTTAACACATTCCTGGGAAATACATTAAATGTAGCGCGCACCAGTCTTCCTAATGGAGCGTGGTGACGCTCCATCTCACCCTGGATCACTCTGATAACCATTGGAAGTCACCGTGGACTCCTCATTCATTTGCTCAGTAACAGGCATTTAGGTTTGATGCATTTACTAGGGAAAGAGAGTGGCAGGAATAAGTAATTCATATCCAAACACTTCATCTCTCCCAGCCAACCCGCCCAGCAAGGGAAGGGCGCAGCTTTTAAACCAGTAACTACTTATCACACCTTTCACAGCACAGGAAGCTGCTGGAGTTGTGATAAACATGATCAAACTATTAAAATAAGAAATATCTGGCCGTGTGGTTTCCGGGAAATGGTGCCTCAAACCAACCACGGCTGCTGCCGGCACAGACGGTGCTCCAGGGGCTTCTGCAGCCCCGGGGGTGGTGGGAGCAGGGGGGGAACTCACAAACACACGCTCAGAGGGACAGTGTTTCCTTAAAAACTGGCTACACAACACTCTCCATTTTCAGAAATGCTAATGAGCTGAGCTAACTGCAAACCTGCAGCAGTTATTAATTGCCCAGAGCCTCGCACACCTACAGCCCAGGGAAGGGAGCTGCAGAGCCAGCTCACGCCATCAACGATGCCCAGGCTCTGGCCCAGAGCCTGCAAGCCCACGTTCAAAGACACAACCTGCCATTTGTGAGGAACCCCGCTGGTTTCACCCACCTTTGTCTGGCTGAAGAGCAAGTTGTGCCCTGGCAGCCGCCCTGCCCCGGAGCCGTGGCCCGGCCCCGCTCCTGCACTGGCTCCCGTAGCTGTCTGTTGAGCCGCACTTCCCCTTTCATAAATCCCATTTTGCATTCTGAGCATGCGTCTCCTCTTCCATGCCATTTTTGTTTTCAGATAACCATTAGCTTAATTAATCAAGGGAAATGCATAATTTCTGATCATATGTTCTGATAGTGAAGCCTGGGATGGCAGGGAAACCCTTCCCACCAACCCATCCCTGGGCACCCCCCGGCGCAGAATCGGGTTCACCAGCACCTGCCCCAACACCACTTCTCCAGCACCCTCAGCACGTCACCCACAGAGCTCTGGTGACACGTAGCGTTGATTAAAAACCTCTTAACATTCTGCACAGCTATCAGGCAAATGTTGATTTTAATCAGAGTTCACCATTTCCACTTGGGTAGAAATACCTTGGGCGCACAAACCACCAGTTTTGGGGCATCTGTGCAGGCACGTGAACACCCCAGCACTGAACATTGCCCAAATGTCCTTTGGCTTTGGAGCACCAACCAAAACCAGGGCAGGACTGAGCTGTCAGCACTGACCCTGCCCAGTGTCAGTTTCCAGTGTCAGCAGCCATTCCCACCACAACCTGAACCACACCAGAGCAAAATCTGCATCTGCAATAATGGTGTCCATAGGCGGTTAGTCCCACTTGGGTACAATGCACATGGGCTGTTCCAGCTGGGAAAATGGCATCCACACACCCAGGGCTTACTTTTCTGCCAATTTTGTCCAAAATGCATTGGGAAAGTGCTCCAGCTCTGGCATAACTGCTGCAGGCAGGACCTGAGTTGAATGGTACACACAGGGGTTCCCGCTGTCACCCACAGCTGGCTGGACCTGTCCCACCTTCCCACAGCCACCACATGACCCTCAGATTTACAAAGGAACAAATACCAAGATGAGTTTGGAATTTATGTAAATGAAATGAAGCCCGGGTGACCCAGAAGTGTGCAACACAGGATGGGGGGTTATTTGTGCTGTGGGAACAGCACTGCCACATGCCTGGACAGAGAGACACTGTGACAGCAGGACACGGCTGGCCCTCACCCCACGGCTCAGATAGCTCAGGTGTCACTGCAGGGTCCACCTTACCCAAACCAATTCCATTTGCTTCTTACAAGTTCATGGCTCTGGTCCAGCCACATCGACATGCCATCCACAATATTTCAACCAAGATCTTTGCTGGAGGAGACATCAACTTTGACCAAAAGCCCAAAAGGAGACAGGCTGGCACCAGAGCCAGTTTTGCTGGCAGCAGAGCCAGTTTTGCCAGGTTTGGAGGATGGCACTGCCCAGGCACTCAGCTCTGTTTGTGGAGGTGACAGGGGGTCACTGGGGGGAACAGACACTGAACACTGTATCTCAGCCACCACACTGTAAACCCTCTTGCAAAGAATTATCCCTGTATTGTATTTCCAGTAGACTCCAGCAATTATTAATCTCGTTCAGAGATAGCTGCAGCTTTCTTGGTGGAATTTGGACCATCTTCCTTTCTGAAGACACTCAACTTCTTATCTAACTGTAACCTTCCCCAACACTGGGATGACACTGCTGGGATGGCAACCATCACCCATAACTGTGCCACCTTGCCAGCCTGTGCTTCCCAAGCTTTCTCAGGCTCCCATCACCTCCCCCAGCCCGCTCTGGAGAAGGCCAGCCCCGCCTGGGCCCTGCAGGGGAAGCACCACACCACGGGCTCCTGTAGCCTCACTGCTCACCCACGACACAGGGTGCCCTCAGCACTGTGGGCACAACACTCCCAGGGTGAAAACTGAATTATATTCAAAACGCTGCACCTTGGAGCAAATTTTTTAACCTGCAGGTACTGGCTCTGGGGCAGCCCAGCTGCAGCCTGCCCACACAAGGGACCTGCCATCCGTAATGCTTTAACAAATGCACTCCAAATCCCAGTAGTTTTTGTAAAGGTTTATAGTCCTTTGCCATGATTGCATGATACATTTCTTCCCCTGTGACACAGCCCTCAGACCAGGATGCGCCGCTGGCAGCTCGCAGCAGCTGGGCTTTGCACTCCGATCTACACTAGCTGCAGAACATCAAATGCACTTTCAACATCTCCATTTAATATTTACATTCAAGCAATTAATAATTGGAAGCTTATAGTTTAGACATTTCTAATAGCAGCAATTTCTATAATAGCTCGTTTAGCTTTAGATAACGATTTTTTTTTTTTTTTGCACATAGAAACACCACATGTGTACAGTATCAAAAAATATATACGGGATGGTCCTGCGGGTCGTGGGGAGGGCAAGGGACCAAGACTAACAAATGCTCAATGGTTAAAAAGGAGAACAGAAAATAGTCGTTTGATATAGTTTATAAGGTGATCTAGGGACTCCATAAATCTAGGCTTTATATTTCATTATATAAATACCTACAAATAAATATATTAGCGTGGCCAGGGAGCGACCAGCTTTCAGCTCAAACAATACATTTCAATAACACCACGTACAAACGGGAGCAAGAATCACTTGACAAGTTAGCACTGTTAAAATATAATACTATAACTCTGAGTAACTGGCAGGTCCCATCCTTGTGTGTCCCATTGCCTGCAGGTCCTGGAGCAGCCCCCAGGTGCGGGGCGGGAGCAGCGGCGAGGTCACCCCACGTGGCAGGGATGGCCACCGTGCCTGGCCCTGTCCCGGCGTCCCCTGGCTGGGGACGGCAGGCTCGGCCACCGCGGCGCGGGCAGGGGCACGTGGGCTCCGGGGAAGGGGCACCAGTACCTTGGAGGGAGGCTGTGGGGCCCGGCGGCCCCGGGATGGGCGGGCAGCTCCCACGGGGAGCGGCTGCCACCCCACCTCACACCGTCACGTACTCCTTGAAGGTCACAGTCAGGCAGTTTGCGGTCACATCTGTGATAATTATATTCCCAAAGAAGGGCTTGAATTCCTGCAGGGACTCGGCCTCCTCCTCTTCCTCCTCCTCTGCGGCCTCCTGGGGCTGCGGAGGCTCCGGGGCCGGTTTCTCAGCCGGTGGCGGCGGTGGCAGCTCCGGCTTCACCTGCGCCAGGGCCGGCTCACCCTCCGCCCGCGGCTTCACGCAGCGCAAGTCTATGGGCTCGTCCAGGTCCGAGTCGAGCAGGATGACCTCGGGCTGGGCGGGCGGCTCCGGGGGGGCCGGGGGGCTGAGGCAGGTGGGGGCACTGATGCTGCGGGAGGTCAGGCGCTTCTTGCCCGGCTCCCGCTCTGCGTGCGGCTCCGACAGGCAGCGCTTGCGCGAGCTGGCGCTGGACAGGTTCAGTCCCATGGAGGAAGGGCTGTGCTCGCAGACGGGACTCAGGGACCAGGGCACAAGGTCCGGCTTGGTAGTGAGCTGCAAGGGCTGCTCCGCTGGAGGAAGGGGCAGCTCCTTGGCCAAGGGAGTCTTTTGGGGACCTTCCTCCAGCTCTGCAGGGGGCTGCCGGCTCTCGCCCTCTGCTTTACTCAGGGCATTGCTGCCCACCACCCTTTCCTCCCCTGGCTTCCTCCAAGCCTCTACCTTCTCCTCCCCACCCTTCTTAGGAGTCCTCTCCTCCGCAGCCCGCTTCCGGGGAGGTTCCCCAGACTTGATCTTCACGGCCTGCATGCCGTTCTCCATGTACTTGCTCATCACAATCACAATGCGCCCATTCTTGTTTTTGTTCTTGACAATCTTCATCTTTCCCCCAAGGCCGTTGCTGGTCACCCTGTCTCGGGAGGGCGGCCCGGTACCACTCGACAGGTTCTTCTCGGCTCCATTTTTGCTCTCTGCTGTGAGGTTCTTGACTGGGCCCAGCAAGTTTTTGGCTGGGCCGTGAGCCCACTTGTCTGGGTGGGCGACCAGGGGGGTTTTGTTGCTGTCCAAGCAGGCCTGGCCCTGCGGCTCTTTGCTGCTGGGCTGGTAATGGGGCTCGTACATCTTGGGGTCCGGCTGGTAGTGGTGGTGCTTCTTGCTGTTCAGCTGGTAGTAATACTTCCCTTTGCTGTGGGACTGGTGCTTCATGCTGCTCTCCTTGCCGTTGGGCTGGTACTGGTGGTGCTTCTTGCTGTTGAGTTCATACTGGTGCTGCTGGCTCTTGCCAGAGGAGCCGAGGTCCAGCTTGGGCCTGGTGTCCACGGCCGGGTCCTGCAGCCCCGTGAGGATGTTGGAGCGGCGGGCAAAGGAGGGAAGCTGCAACGCAAAACCAAAAGCTGCGGTCAGGAGGGGCTGGAGAACCAGGTGCCAGAGCCCCGGCAGGTGCCGAAGGCCCCGGCAGAGCTCCCGCCCCTCAGGCGGCTCCTTACAGGATGGGCCACCGCGTCCTCTAGCAGGCGGCCCCAGCCCACTCCAACTTAGAGGCTGTGCATTGCTCCAGATTAATGAAGCAATGAAAAGAAGAAAAGCCCCCTTCAATCAGCTGTCTGGGAACGGGGGCCGAGCGGGACCGCTGCTGCCGAGCCCGCGAGCAGCCTGCTAATGCCAGCCGGGCACGGGCACAGCGGGTCTGCTCGGAGGGGAGGGGGGCTGGGGCACCCGCTGAGCTCAGCGCTGGGGGTCCCCGGGGCGTTGCGAGGCGCCCGGGCTGCGCGCAGGCTCCTCGGCATGATGAAACCCGCTGCAAGCGGCGGCTCCCCGGGGACGGCCCGCGGCAAAGAGCGCGGGGGAGTGGGGCCGGGCGCCCGCGTTACCTGCACGACCAGCGGCTTTGGCTTGGGCCCCCGCTTGCGGTATCCCATCAGCTGCTCCTGCCGCTCCCTGCGGGAACACAGTGTCACGGTGAGCCCCAGGGCAGCACACGGACCCCCGCCGCCGCGCCCCCCGCAGTGGCAGTGACCCTACGCGGGCGCAGGGAGGGGACCGGGGCCCGCAGGTGGCAGCGGGCCGGGGGCACGGGTATCCTGTGGAAGCAGCAGGCGCCTTCCCCGCTGCTGCCTCCCCGCTGCGGAGAGGGGCTGAAGTTCACAGTTTGCGCCAAAACACTCCAGGAAATAAATGCGCGGAANGGAAAAAAAAAAAAAAAAAAAAAAAAGATGTAAAAAAAAAAAAAAAAAAAGGGAAAAAAAAAAAAGCCGAAGCCCGTCCAAGCGCAGCAGCAGCAGCAGCGCCGCCTTCTCGGCTCGCGACATCGAATCCCGGGAAGAAGGAGCGCGAGGCGCGGCGTTGGGGGGGGCACGGCT
>VXBN01016034.1:0-14027 GCA_013397395.1 Sinosuthora webbiana
CACCCAAGGCTGCAATGGGGACCCTTTCACCCAATAAGATAAAAACACCCAAAACTATGAAGAAGAAGGTGAAGAAGAAGGACTCAGACAACACCCACAATCCTCCATCTTGGCTCACACACGTTACTGTACACTAAAACCTTAAATCCAAGTTTTTCACCCTGTGAGATCACACAGCACCATCCAAACCACACACCCACAGCCCCAGTGCTGTCACTCACNTGCTGTCACCCAATTTTGGGAGCCTGATCCAAGGCCTCAAGTCAAATGTGGTGCCTGCCCGAGGGTCAGCACCTTTTAACACAGAAAACCTGAAATTTTCATCCTCCAGGGCTCCAACACTTTATTTATTTTATGGCTAAATCAGCCTCATGAAGGCAGAGTAGTTACAGCCCGGGCCAGTGTGCAGAAAGTCATTTAACATAAAATCCCGAAGTCCCAAGCAGAAGCAGCAGCCACAGCAGCAGTGACAGCACCCCTAATCTGCGTCCCCTGAGTGTCTCATCAGTAGCAGTCACAGCAGTAATAACAACAGCAGTATTTGTGGTTTTTGTGAGCCTCTAACATCCTCAGTATAGTGAATTTTATTCTATTTTTGGCCAATCAGGTTAAAACACAAATTTTCTACATCCTTGCTGGGCCAATCCTAAGTTGAGATTGATGTACGACAATATTCATAATTTCTTACACAAATTCTATGCATATAACTCGATCTGTTCTGTCTAGGAATGTTTAGCAAGGCCACGTTATTTTTGTCATGACTAGGATTTAACTAACTTTGCAAAAGGCAATGTTACTTTAACTTTAAACTGGGCTTTGGGGCTTCTCTTGCTGACTAACACAGGCTCTTATTTGTTTAGGGCACTTAAAAATCCTCTGTTTATTTAAAGCTGGACTTGAATTTCTACTTTAAGTCTGTGTGGATTTATGTATTTCAGATTTTCTGAAGGTTCTCATTCACTCCTCACCTTTCTGGGCACTCCTGGGGATGTGTGGATTCGGCCCAGGGGGATTCATATTCCAACAGTGCTGCTTTCCATGCTCTGGGATGGACACAGCACATCCCAGCCCTCCTTCTGCTCAATCCCAAATCCTGGAAGGACCTTGCCAGGCTTTACCCAGCCTGTACTTGGGGTTACAGGGAGGAATTCCCAAATCCTGACCACAATCCCTGCTAGAATCACCTTTGGGGTGTTCACTGCCCTTCCCAACACTTTGCTGGAACGTGTCCCTGTCCCCAGTCCCTCTCCAGCTCTCCTGGAGCTCCTTCAGGCCCTGCCAGGGGCTCTGAGCTCTCCCTGGAGCTTCTCCTCTCCAGGGGAACATTCCCAGCTCTCCCAGCCCGGCTCCAGAGCCCTGGAGATCTCCGTGGTCTCCTCTGGATTCCCTCCAGCAGCTCCAGGTCCTCCCCGTGCTGAGAACCCCAGACCTGAGCACTCAAGTTGATCAATTATCCATTAAAAAAAAAAAATCTATTAAGTAGCTATTAAATAGTTGGGCTTGACGATCTCAGAGGTCTTTTCCAAGCTCGATGGTTCTGTGATTATTCCCTTTTTCAGCACACACAGCAGTGCAGAGCAGGATCCACACTTTGTCCCATTCCTGTGTTTCCTGGGGCTGTGGGCAGGGCAGAGCCCACAGCTGATGCTCCAGAGATCCAATCTCCAAAGTGATAAATACACATTAAATAATTGGCTTTTTGCAAATATTAAAATTAATACTGTGTGTGTTATGTTGGAAAGTTAT
The DNA here is from genome assembly GCA_013397395.1 of Sinosuthora webbiana. Lineage (NCBI taxonomy): Eukaryota > Metazoa > Chordata > Aves > Passeriformes > Sylviidae > Sinosuthora > Sinosuthora webbiana. The sequence continues at coordinate 1,747 of VXBN01016034.1, forward strand.
GTTATAAATACATATTAAATAATTGGCTTTTTGCAAATATTAAAATTAATACTGTGTGTGTTATGTTGGAAAGTTATGTTATAAATACATATTAAATGATTGTTTTTTTGCAAATATTAAAACGGACACTGTGTGTGTTATGTTGGAAAGTTATGTTATAAATTCATATTAAATGATTGTTTTTTTGCAAATATTAAAACGGACACTGTGTGTGTTATGTTGGAAAGTTATGTTATAAATACATATTAAATAATTGGCTTTTTGCAAGTATTAAAATGAATACCGTGTGTGCTATGTTGGAGAGTTATGCTGTATTAATTTAGTCTCTTTTAGCAGTGTGATAAATAGAGTTTTTAGGCTGTAGCATAATATAAAAATGGAAACCATGTGATGGAAGAGGCTTTTTGTAACTGGCCCAAGGAATGGCAAAGACAATCAAGAAACTCTTCACGTGATCCTGTCTGAGTAAAGGTAACAGCAGCGGACGCCAAAACCCCAAAGGAAGAATTTGTTGCCTCCGTTCTGGGGGAGTTGGAGACTCGATGGAGCCGCAGGAGGATCGATTTCCAGGATGGAACGGTGAGGGGGGGGGAGCTGGAATTCAGCACAAACACCCAGAGTGGGAAGGAACGTTTGACTCATGTTTGGGGTCCATGAATACCCAACAGGCCGTTGCTTTGAAGGGAAGGTCCTTTGTCAGCAAGGTGTGTCTTGTGCTGGAATGCCAGGCACCCAGACCTCTGTACACTTTTGCTTTTTCACGCCTCTTATTGTTTTTAGTAAATTTTATTATTAATGATTAATTAATAAATATTTAATAATAATAAATTAAATTTATTCTTACTAATTTTATTATTATTAAACTTTTAAATTTTTTACAAAAGTGAGCCACGTTTTTCACAGTAGGAATGGGGCTGCCAGGTCTGTGATCAGCTGCTCAGACATGGATGAGCTGCCCACCCTGGCTCGGTGGGTTTGTCAAACCACTCCGAGCTCAGGGCGTTCCTCACTTTCTCTTGGGTAATTCCTGCTGCGTTTCCTGCTCAGCTCTGAGTAGAAGAGCAGCTCCATCATCAGAGCAGAGGCTGATCCCCGGGCAGGGCACGCAGGGAGAGCTGTGAGCACACACCAAACCCCGGGAGAGCCGGGGGATCCCTCCTGCCGCTGCCAGAGTCGGAGCTCAGAGCACAGCAGAGGGATGGAGCAGGGGAAACAGCACACAGATAATGTGGCTTCATCTCTGCAATGCCAAATGCCTCAAAATTCGGGATAGTGCTCCCCAAAACCTCTGTGGAACTGGAGCTTCCTCTGTGGGGTGTGCACAGAGAGGCAAAGCATTATTTTTAGGAATTACTCATTTTACTGACTGTCAAACTAATTTTTAAAGCCCACCCAGTGTCACCCCTGCCATGGGCAGGGACACTGACGCTGTTTCACACCACAACAACACAGACTCTGAGATTCAGAAAGCTGAAAATGACTCCTCTGTTTTTGGGATGTGTCTCCCTTTTATACCATTTCACACAGACCAATCCCATTGGTGACACAAAGACAAACCTCTTCACTCCCATTGGTCAGAGCAGAGGGACAGCAAGGAGAAGTCCCTCCTGGGGAAAGGAATGAATAACAAAGGTACAGTTACAAAAACATTTCTCCTGTTTACAGAAAATTCCCTGGGAAAGGGATTTCAGAAAACCAAAACCCCTCAGGCACAAACCAGGGCTACAGGGACACCTCCCACTGTCCCAGGCTGCTCCAGCCCCAATGTCCAGCCTGGCCTTGGGCACTGCCAGGGATCCAGGGGCAGCCACAGCAAATCTGGGAATCCCAGCCCAGCCAGGAATTCCCAATATCCCATTCAATCTCCCCTCCTTCAGCTTCAAATAGGAAGTTCTGTGGATTTCTCAGCAAGAGCAGAGGTGTGTTATAAAGCTCAGAGGGTAAACGGGACTGAAATTCTGACAGAATTCCGACTGGAACCCCGGCCAGTGGAAAGTGCTGTTTCTATAAAATGTCATTAGAACATTGCAGGTGGCACTGGGAGCGTGGAACCACCAGCTGCAGCTGCCCACAGAGCCTGCCCAGTGCAAACTCTGCTGTTCACTATTTACAATCCTGAAATTGGGAGCCTCTGCTTTGAAACGAGCTTTATCCTGGGAAGATCCTGCAGGACTGGAGGGATAATAGGATCATTTATAACAGTGTGATTCTAAGCAACATTCTTCTCTCCTACCAAGAGCGAGAAATCATTGAGTTTCTCCTTGCCAGTACCAACCCGAATTATAAGTGTTTGCAGGTTGACCCTGTGAGACAATGGGCAGGGAGATTTGGGAGGAAAAATGAAGGGTGGACTCATCGGGGGCTTTGTTCTGTCCTGCACAAAAAGCCCTGGCTGCGTGCCCAGAGCTGGCCCACACCGAGCCCAGCCCTGCCCAGCGCTGGTGATTTAGGCTTTGCTTTATCCCCAGGAAGATTAAAGGCTCCTGTAAAGCACAAACCGTCGGCCTGAAATATCGCCACAAACTGTATTTCCAGGGTTTTTTATATATATCCCCCAAATAAAAATCCTCCTGCAGCAGGGAGAGGAGGACAGAGGTCAGGGCAGCAGGGAGGGGCTGCCAAGGGAAAGGAGGAGCAGTTCTTCATCTTCATCTTCATCTTCACCTTCACCCTCCTCAGGGCTGGCGGTGCCCCAGGGCTCAGGGCTGGGCACAGGGACTTTCTGAGAGGACAAATTAATGGGGAGAAATGAAAATGGTGGCTGCAGAAACCCTCGGGGGCAGCGCTGCAGCCTGCTGGAGGTGACAACGAGGAGATAAAGTGTCGCCCTGATTTTTCACCCTCCTGATGGTTTTCGTTCTTGGACTGGAGCTCTCTCACGCTTGGGACAAAAGCAAAGACTGATATTTTGTAAATACAACTTCCTTTCCAAAGGGAAGGACAAATGGATGGACTTCTGAGTTGACCACTGGGCTCTGAGAGGTGTTACTGTCGTCCCCCAACCCCTGAACAGATTCCAAACCCTATAAAAACCCCAAATCATAATAAACTTCCTTTTTCTCTCCTCACTTCTCAACTTGACAAGTGAGTGTGGCTCTTTCGTGTCCTCTGGTGACAATAAAACACTCTGAGCTTCCTCCAGTGTGGGGACAGCAGGGACAGGGCCCCAGAGGGACTGGGGACAAGGCACGGAGGGACAGGACACAGGGAATGGTTTCAGACTGGAAAAGGGGATGTTGGGGGGAGATATTGGGAAGGAATTCCTGGCTGGGAGGGTGGGGGGGGGAGAGGGTTCTGGCTCCTTTTTTTCCTTGCCAAGGTCAGGATGAATAACACAGGAAATGCAGATTTCTAATTCAGACTTGGATGTTTGTTATCTCTTATCTATTTACAGACTCACCAGCCGTGAGCTTTAACTAACAAGTCAGAGAAATGAGGTAAAATGGAGAGCTTCTAACTCTTTCCAAGGTTATTTAAGGGATAATCCCCCAATACCGAGGTGACACCTGTATTATTGATATTTCTGACCCAATAACGAGGTGACACCTGTATTACTGATATTTCTGACCCAATAATGACCACCCAAGGCTGCAATGGGACCTTTGTCACCCAATTACAGAAAACCACCCAAACCCGTGGAGAAGAAGGAAGAAGAAGGTGAAGAAGAAGGACAAAGACAACGCCTTAAATCTTCCATCTTGACTCACATATATTACTATATAGCAAAATCCCAAAGTCTAAATTTCCAGAATTCCAGAATTTCCCACCCAAACCAGTCTGGGATTCAGCCAGGAGACAGCCTGGGGCAGCAGGGGAGGCTCTGGGGCCAACAACTGAGGTTTTCCCTCGGGCAATAATTCAAGCAGAGAATTTCTGGATTGGCTAAACTGATTCAGAAAGCCGTGATATATTTCATTTACAATTTTTACAAGGAACGTGCTTTAAAACGAAAAAAAAAAAAAATCACTTTGACAGAAGCCCTGAGCAGTGGAGATAAACTCAGGCAATTTTATTTTCCTAAAAGCTTCAATATATTATTGAATCCTGGAGTGGTTTGGGTTGGGAGGGACCTTAAATCCCACCCCTGCCGTGGCAGGGACACCTCCCACTGTCCCAGGCTGCTCCAAGCCCAATGTCCAGCCTGGCCTGGGACACTTCCAGGGATCCAGGGGCAGCCACAGCTTCTCTGGGCATCCTGTGCCAGGCCCTCCCTGTATTTTATTTTATTTTAAGATCAACCATTAACATTTAGTTCATTCAAAACCCATTTACTAAATCTTTCCCTTTTTTTTTTTGTTGTTGTCTCCGTTCCGTTAAATAAAACGCCGACGGAGATGAGTAATGAGTCGTCTTTGCCTGTCCCGGTAATGATCATTATTTTCCACTTGAAATTAAATTACATTTAAATTTTGGTAATAAACAGCTGAGTAGTAATGAATGCTACACCATTATCTTAATATTCTGCAATTTATCACCTCTGGAAACAGATAAATCAGCGTGCTAAGGACAGGCAGCGGAATGCCAGGTCACAGACTGAAGGCAGACACTGATTTGTGTGGCATTAACTGTGCCCCGGGGTCACACACCTCTCACTGCCCTCAAAGGTAAAAAAAAAAACCCTCCCGATTCTTGAGAAAACTGAAATTTGGATTATTTTGATAAGAGTGTTTAAAATGAGCCCTGGAGTGTGGTCAAGCCCTGGGTTGGTGCCACCATTTCTGTGCCAGTTGTCCCCTCACCCTCTCCCCCCAGCTTTATTCCTCCCAAATCCTTCTGTGTGCCCTGCCGGAGGAGGAGGAGGAGGCTCCTGGGGGTGCTGAGGGCTCCTGTTGTCCCCACGGAGCTCCTGGGGGAGCAGGAGGAGGATTTGGGGTCCCTGCGAGGTGGCAGCAGTGAGGAGATCCCGGGGCTGGGCCCTGCACTGCCAGATCCTGGGATGGGGGGCTGCAGGGGGAATCTGGGATCCAGCCGGGGACACGGCCTTGGGGTGGGGTGGGCAGGAGGAGCCTCTGCTGCTGGATCCTCTGGGGTCCTCTGGGATCTTCTGGGATCAAGGGAAGCTGTTAAACATCACCCCACAGGAAGGATCCCACCAGGAGGCTCTGCTGCAGGATCCTCTGGGATCAAGGATCAGGAGATGCTCTTCAGCATCACCCGACAGGAAGGATCCCATCAGGAGGCACCTCAGGATCCTCTGGGATCCTCTGGGATATTCAGGGAATGGGGGATGCTGTTAAACATCACCCCTGAGGAAGGATCCCACAGGACCCTCTGCTGCAGGGATCCTTTGGGATCCTCCAGGATCCTTTAGGATCAGGAATCAGGAGATGCTGTTAAAGATTACGCTATAGGAAGGATCCCACCAGGAGACTCTGGCTGCAGGATCCTCTGGGATCAGGGATCAGGAGATGCTGTTAACCACCACCCCACAGGAAGGATCCCACCAGGAGGCTCTGCTGCAGGATATCCTCTGGGATCAAGGGATGCTCTTCAGCATCACCCCTCAGGAAGAATCCCACCAGGAGGCTCTGGATGCAGGGATCCTCTGGGATCCTCTGGGATATTCACAGAATGTGGGATGCTATTAAACATCACCCTGAAGGAAAGATCCCACCAGGAGACTCTGGCTGCAGGATCCTCTGGGATCAGGGGATGCTCTTCAGCATCACCCCACAGGAAGGATCCCACCAGGAGCCTCTGCTGCAGGATTCTCTGGGATTTTGGGATCAGGAGGTTCAGCATCAGGAAGGACCCCACCAGGCCATTCCAGTGGCTGACTCAGACCCTTTTGGGAACCCTGCCCTGTCCAGGACGATCCATCCTGGGGGAATTGCAGGCTTGGGCAGGTGCCAGGCTGAGAGCTCTCTCCAGCAAACAGCAGTGGATAAAGTTTCCAAAAGCCAACTCTTGATTTAATGAAGCTGTCCCCTCTCATCAATTTCATTCTAATCCTTGAGAGCAGAGAACCTTTTAAGCCTAATGAAAAATGTTAATAAACCTTCCCCGTTGTGGAGAGGATTTTTTTTTTTTCCCTAATTCAGTAAGAGCTGTCAGCACCTTTCCCCACTCTCACCTCAACACGTTCATGTGCTGCTGCCTGCAGCCTCCTCTGACGGATCACCAGAGCCTGCACGGGACCTTCCCCACCCCTGCAAGCGTCCCAGGGACACTGGGCAGGGCTTGGGGCAGCCTGGGGTGGTGGGAGGTGTCCCTGCCGTGGCAGGGGAGGGTTTGGATGGGATTTGAGGTCCCTTCCCAGCCAAACGACGGCGTTTCCATCTGTGCCACACTTTCTCTCCAGAACAGCCAGCCCGTGGCATTTGCTTTGCCTGGAAAATGCTGTTTGATCTGAATTGAATTTGTGCTGCTGGGGATGAACAGAGAGCAGCTCCAGCTCAGCCCACAGCAGTGACAGGGGCACAGCTCCCTCAGCAATTCCCTTCTCCAGCTCTTCCCTGGGGGCTCAGTGCCTGTGCTCAGGGTGAGGCCTTGGGCAGGCTGGGCTGGAACAGAGACTGGGCAGAGCTGGAGAATAAAGGAGAGATTTATTAAAAGGCCTTTAAGGACACACCTTGGGCAGGACAAGAGCCTGGCCAGGGCTACACCCAAGGTGGACCCAAAATGGTCACAGAATGGTCACAAAATGGTCACAGAATGGACACAAAATGGACACAAAATGGACAAACGGTCACCAGGTCTCACACTTTTCCAAGTTCTGGTCCATTTGCACATTGGGGTTGAATTGTCCAATCCCAGCTGCAGGTGATGCAGTCCCATCCTTGTTGTTCTCTCCCTCCAGCCCAGCCTTGTTTGTGCCTTTGGGCCTGAACACTTGTCCCAGCTGTCCTTGGTGTGCAGCAGGAAAAGGATTTGTTTTGTGTCCCTGCTGTGTGCAGAGCTGAGTGACACTGACTGTGAGCTCAGAGCTGCACCCCTGGACACCGCAGAACATGAAATACATGGGAGATAAAACTTGAGGCATCAAGGTGACCCTGACCCCTGGCAGGGGACACACTGGTGGCAGAGCTCAGAACCAGCCCTGTCCCCCCTGGGACACCCGGCCATGAGCAGAGCTCTCTCCAGCACTTGTCCTGCGTGGGGCTGATGGAAAGCTGCCAATGAGCCTGGAGCAGAACCACCCCAAACTCTTCCCCCAGGCTCAGCAGGGCCCCACGGGCTGTTCTGCCAGCAGAGCTGCTCTGCCTGATGTTTAATTCAGGGCCGGGCTGGCGCTGCAGTAACATCGAGGAGAGTTATTAAAATTTCCTCCTTTGAAGTCTCAAAGCAACCGGTGTCGTTAGAGCCCGAGCGTGGAGGGCACGGGGAGCCAGGAGGGCCTGCTGGAAGGGGAGGGAGCAGCTCCCTGCCTCTTCATCCCCACTCCTCATCCTCCCTCAGCCCCCCCAGCCCCGTGCTGCTGCCCCTGGGGAGGGGTCTCCCCTCTGGCATCCCCAGAGGGGCCAGCACTGCTGGGAAGGTGAGGTGGCCTCACCTTGACCCTGGGGACATGAGGAACACCTAAAGGTGCTGGAGAGTGTCCCAGGGGGGTCGCAGATGGTGAAGGGTCTAAAGGGATCACAGGGGGAGAAGCTGAGGGCACTGGGATTGTTCAGCTGGAGGAGACTGAGGGCAGACATCACCAGGGCTGCAGCTCCTCCCCAGGGCAGCTCCCATCTCTGCTCTGGGATAGGGACAGCGCCCAGGGAGAGCTGGAGCTGGGCCAGGCAAGGTCAGGCTGGAGATCAGGGAAAGGTTCTTCCCCCAGAGGGTGGGATAAGCCCTGGAAAAGCTCCCCAGGGAATGGTCCCAGCCCCGAGGCTGCCAGAGCTCCAGGAGCCTTTGGACAGCGCTGCCAGGGGTGCCCAGGGTGGGATTGTTGGGGGGTCTGGGCAGGGACAGGGGTTGGGATGATCCCTGTGGGTCCCTCCCAGCTGAGGATATTCCCTGAGCTGAGCCAAGGGGGGAGGACAACCCGAGACTCCCACTTTGCTCCTGCCAGGCTGTGATGGTCTCTCCACCTCAGTTTATATAAATCCTTGTGCTTGGTGCTGCTCAAGCGTGGGAAGGGACTTCTGTCATTCCATGGGACTTCTGTCATTCCATGGAATCCCAGACTGGTTTGGGTTAAAGGGACCTTAAATCCCACCCAGTGCCACCCCTGCCATGGCAGGGACACCTCCCACTGTCCCAGGGACACCTCCCACTGTCCCAGGCTGCTCCAAGCCCAATGTCCAACCTGGCCTTGGGCACTGCCAGGGATCCAGGGGCAGCCACAGCAAATCTGGGAATTCCAGCCCAGCCAGGAATTCCCAATTCCCACTCTCCCATCCATCCCTGCCCTCCATCCTAAACCCTTAGGCCTGGGCTTTGGCATTTCCAGAGGTGGCTNGTCTGGGCCTGTGTCGTGCTGCAGAGCAGAGGTGCAGAGCTGTGGGTGGGATCTGAAACGGGCACATTTCACTGGTGTCTCACATTTCACTGGTGTCTCCCACATTTCACTGGCGTCTCACATTTCACTGGTGTCTCACATTTCACTGGTGTCTCCCACATTTCACTGGCGTCTCACATTTCACTGGCGTCTCACATTTCACTGGTGTCTCCCACATTTCACTGGTGTCTCTCACATTTCACTGGCGTCTCACATTTCACTGGTGTCTTTCACATTTCACTGGTGTCTCCCACATTTCACTGGGGACTTCCCCCAGTTCTGGTGGTTGGATGCTTTCCACCATTCCCACGTCAAGCACAAGTTCAGTGACCTGGGTGGTGTTGTTCAAACCCATCCCAGGACCCACGGAGCCCTTGGTCACTGGAGGATTATTCACTATTCATCAGGAGGTTTGTTGCCAGACTGTGAGCTGCCAGGACCAGGCCTGGATGCAGGAATTGCTCGTTTGTTTCTTTTCTAAAATAAAGGAGGAAGAAGGAGGGAAAGAAGGAAATAAAAGAGGGGAGAGTGACAAATGTCTGTGCAAACGTTTGTGATGAGAACCTGAATAAGCAGGGCCAGGAAGGGCTGGTTTACCTCTCCCAGGGAACAGGTCCAGGCAGGGTCCTCGAGGCCCCTGGGGTGGGTGAGATGTTGTTCCAGGTGTTGCTCCAGCTGTTGCTCCAGGGGTTGCATCCAGCTGTTGCTCCAGGTGTTGCATCCAGCTGCTGCTCCAGGTGTGTCCCAAAGCCCAGGACAGGCAGGAAGGGGTTGGAACCCTCCCATCCTTGCTGGCCCTGCCCTCAGCTGGGACTCTGGGGCTGCTCCTCCCAAAGCAGGAGATGCCCCAAGCACTGACCCCCCGGATCCTGCTCGGCCCCAGGAGCAGCAGCACCTCTGGCTGCAGGGACAGGAGGAGTTTATGGGTAAGAACAGCCCATAAAACACTTTATTTATTTATTTAATGCCTGCAAGTGCTGCTGGGCCAGACACAGATGGGTGAACCCCTGGGGGCTGCTGGAGTGGTGCCAGGGGCTGGCACAGCCCTGTTAGAGGGCAGTGGGAAGGGACAGGAGTCCCAGAAAACTCCTGTGCCAGCAGGGGAAGGAGTCCAGAAACCCTTGAGGGCGGCAGGGAGGGGAGGGCAGAGCTGCTCCTGGCAGCCTGTTAAATTAAATTAAACCAAACCACGCTTCTTGCCTGATTCCTGGTGTCCCTGTCCCTGAGAGCCCACAGCAGGAAATCCCAACCCATTGTGGGGTCCTGATGGGGTTCCTTTGCTCTGACCTCAGCAAGGGGCTCAGTCAGGGTTCTTGGGGACGTCCCAGGGCTGGGCTCAGCTGGCACCCAGCGCTGCCAGGGCTGTTGGCACCTCGGGGACAGCCAGGGGTGCTGAACATGGTGCCCTGCCAGGAGCTCCTGCTAAAGGAGCTCTGACCTCTCCTGGACAACTCAGGGGGAACCCACTGGATGGAGTTCATCTGAAATGCCCCAGGGCAGGGAGGGGTGGGAGATTGGGAATTGGGAATTCCTGGCTGGGCTGGAATTCCCAGAGCAGCTGTGGCTGCCCCTGGATCCCTGGCAGTGCCCAAGGCCAGGTTGGACATTGGGCTTGGAGCAGCCTGGGACAGTGGGAGGTGTCCCTGGGACAGTGGGAGGTGTCCCTGCCGTGGCAGGCATGGCACTGGGTAGGGTTTAAGGTCTTTTTGAACCCAAACCATTCCAGGATTCCATAATTCACTCACTTTTAACCCCCCTGAGCTGCCACATGGCCCTGCTGAAACCAGAGGGGTCTGACTTTGGGGAAGCCCAAATTTGTTTTTCTGGGTCTCTCACTGCACCCCTCAATAGAAAAATGAATTCCAGCCCTGGGTACACGAGTGGCTGCTCTGCTCATGGCACCTTTGGGTCATCCCAGAATTCCAGCCAGGTTTGGGTTGGGAGGGACCTCAAATCCCACCCAGAGCCACCCCTGCCATGGCAGGGACACCTCCCACTGTCCCGGGGACACCTCCCACTGTCCCAGGCTGCTCCAAGCCCAGTGTCCAGCCTGGCCTTGGGCACTGCCAGGGATCCAGGGGCAGCCACAGCAAATCTGGGAATTCCAGCCCAGCCAGGAATTCCCAATCTCCCACCCATCCCTGCCCTCTGGCATTTCAGAAGAAGTCCACCCTTTCCTCTCCCAGTCCCAGCACTGTCAGGGTGTCCCAGGAGCTCCAGGCCCCCCTGAGCTCCCCCAGGTCCCTGCAGGTGCCATTGGGGCTGCAGCCACCTGGAACCAACAACCAGGTGGGTAATTAAGACAAACACGGGAAGGAAACACCGCTCCTGCACGGCAGGACTCGTTGGAACAGAATTCCTGACGTGGGAACACGAAAACCGACAAAGGGGAATAATTCCGTGCAACAGCGTAATTAAACAGTGCAACTTATTAGCACGGGGGGGGTTGCTGTGGCGAATAATTTATACGAGTTGGGAGGGAGAGGCAAACAGGGGCTGATAACGGCAGTACCTGGTTATCTGAGCCCAGGGAGGGGCTCAGGCTGAGCTCGGAGCAGCCGCAGCCTCCTGGGCGCTCTCCCTGCATCCAAACGTGCTCTGCCCCCGGGGATGTGCTCTTGCATTCCTGTTTTCAACGGGGATTTGGTCTGCTCTCTAATTTAAAATGCATTTTCTGAATAATTTTAGCGTTATTTTCCGAGCTGTATAAAAATGCCGTTACTTATCGCAAAATAAATTTATTTTACGTATTTTATATTCTATATGATTTTTCAGAATCATTTTTATTTTTTTTAGCTTCAGAATTCCCAGAGCAGCTGTGGCTGCCCCTGGATCCCTGGCAGTGCCCAAGGCCAGGTTGGACTTTGGGGGTTGGAGCAGCCTGGGACAGTGGGAGGTGTAAATGTCATCCCAAGATGGGATTTAAGGTCCCTTTCCACCTAAAACATTCTGGGATTCTGTGGTTTTTTATACCATTTAATTTTTTTTGTTATTTTTTTGGAGTAGTTGAAAGGGAACATCTCTGCTGTAAGATTTTCCTTCATTCTCCTTTCCCTCCGGGAAGGGTCAGGAGTTGCAAAAAAAAAAAACCTTGAATATATTTTGCCCGATCCGAAGGTGACTTTTCACTGGAGTGAGCTCTTTGCAGAAGAATTTAAACTCCTTTCTTCGCCTTAATTTTGTGCTTCAGCTGTGAATGTTCATTGCTAATGTTAACTAGCTATTAGCTTGGTTATTATTTGCTAATTGTTAATTACTAATTGATGGCATCCTTGGCCACCTCCAGGGATGGGCACTCCAAACCTCCCTGGGCACTCCCAAGGCCTGAGCACCCTTTCCATGGGGACATTCCTGCTGCTGTCCACCCTGAGCCTCCCTGGATGTGTCCCCTCAGCCCTGGGTGTGTCCCCCCAGCCCTGGATGTGTTTGGACAGTCCTGGATGTGTTTGGGCGTCCCTGGATGTGTCCCCCAGCCCTGGATGTTTTTGGATGCCCCTGGATGTGTCCCCTGAGCCCTGGATTTGTTTGGGTGGCCCTGGATGTGTCCCCCAGCCCTGGATGTGTTTGGATGTCCCTGGATGTTTTTGGATGCCCCTGGATGTGTCCCCTGAGCCCTGGGTGTGTCCCCCAGACCTGTGTGTGTCCCCTCAGCCCTGTGTGTGTCCCCTCAGCCCTGGATGTGTTTGGACATTTCTGGATGTGTCCCCCCAGCCCTGGGTGTGTTTGGGTGTCCCTGGATGTGTCCCCTCAGCCCTGGATGTGTTTGGATATCTGTGGTTGTGTTTCGATGTCCCTGGATGTCTTTGGATGCCTCTGGATGTGTCCCCCCTGTCCTGGATGTGTCCCCCCTGTC
>VXBN01016034.1:29893-42057 GCA_013397395.1 Sinosuthora webbiana
AGAGGGCTGGGGATGGGTGCTGAGGGACTGGGGGGATGCTGAGGGACTGAGGATGAGGATGATGAGGGCGCTGAGGGTGGATGCTGGGGGGTGTGTGGGATGCTCAGAGGGCTGGGGGTGGATGCTGAGGGGCTGGGGGTGAGGATATTCCCTCTGTGAGGGCTGCCCCAGCCCCCTCCAGCCCCCACCTAAGCTGGGGAAATAGAAGCTGCTTGTCCTGCCCAGAGCCTGGGATCCAGCAGCAGAGAGGAATGGGATCATTCTGTGAGCAGGGAGGGGAATGGGATCATTTTGGGACCACGGAAGGGAATGGGATCATTCTGTGGGCAGAGAAGGGAACGGGATCATTCCATGAGCAGAGGGGGAAATGGGATAATTCTGTGAGCAGGGAGGGGAATGGGATCATTTTGGGATCAGGAAAGGGAATGGGATCATTTTGGGACCAGGAAAGGGAATGGGATCATTCTGTGAGCAGAGAGAGGAATGGGATAATTCTGTGAGCAGGGAGGGGAACAGGATCATTCTGTGAGCAGGGAAGAGAACGGGATCATTCTGTGAGCAGCTCTCAGAGCTCAGTGCCTTCCAGAGGTGCACCCTGATGTGATGGAAAGCCAGCGTGGCACTGCAGGGCAGGAGGAGACGCCAGCCCATGAATAAATGAAATAGAAAAGCGATGCTGCCTTGAAACAGGAGATAAAAGCAGGCTCTGGATGTAAAGCTGGAGGCAGGAAGCTCCCAGACTCGGGAGCTGTGTCCTGGCAGAGAGAACAGATTGGGATTCTGCTCAGGATCATCTGCACAGCCACCCCTGGAAGTCACAGAATTCATTCTCATGGGAGGAGAGGGAAAAGAAAGGATCCTGAATTAACAGAGTGGGAAATGACCAGAGGTAACAAGTGTGTCTTCAGCAGCTGCAGGGAGGGGGAGTTCACTTCTCTCTTTTATTTCCCTCACGGGACATCTGCATTGCAAATTACAGTGGGCTGTCCCAACTCTTCTACTTATTTAGAGTAGCCATAAATACATTTATTATTTCCTCTTTTTATTATTATTTTTTTTTAATCTTGTGTCATATTTGCCTGTTTCACCAGCTGGACCTCACCTGTCCCTGCTGGATTCTCCTCTCCCCGGCCTTTTCCCACAGGGAATGTCCCTGAGGAGCTGCCTCCAGCCCCGGGCACTGCTGGCTGCCCTCGTGCCACCCCTTCCTTCCAGCCACCCCTCCGTGCTCCTGGGATCTCTGCTTTGCTCAGCCCTGCCCTGGGACCTCGAGTGGCTCAGGAGCACAGACCCAGGGAAGGCAGGAAAACAGACAGAGGGAAAATATTTAAGCTGAGAATGCTGGGAATGGATGCCAGCCAAAGACAAACCCTCATGTGAATGTTTGGGGTGGGAGGGACCTTAAAGGCCATCCCAATCCACCCAGTGGATTGGCAGGGACACCTCCCACTGTCCCCAGTGTCCAACCTGGCCTTGGGCACTGCCAGGGATCCAGGGGCAGCCACAGCTGCTCTGGGAATTCCAGCCCAGCCCTTCCCACCCTCCCAGGGAGGAATTTTTTCCCACCATCCCATTGAAGTAGCTCTGGAACAGTGGCAGGAGTCAATCTCGGAGCAGTCTGGCTGCTGTGAGCTCCCAGGGAACCCTCAGGGTTTTCTCTGAGCAGTCAGAGCTGTGATGAGAGGCTCGGGCTGTGTTTGTTTACAGCACATCCCAGGATCCCTCCATTCCCCACATCCCCTCTCCAGCACAGAGTTCAGGCTCCAGCACGGCTCCCAGAGCTCGGGAGGGCACAGCGGAAGCGGATCACTGAGAAAACCCAACATAAAAGGGTAATAACTGCTTTGGGTTTCAATTCAGGGCTTTTTATGGCCCCACAAATCTCTGCTCAGCAGCGCCCGTGACACAGCAGGGCTGGGCAAAGGGCTGGGAGATGGAGTGGGGAGGAGGAGAGGACACAAAATGAGCTCTGCCACTGGGGAAACATCAGTAAAACAGGTGCTGAGAGGGGGAACCCGTCTCTCCCCATGACTAATTACAGATTTGCATACAAAAATAAAGATATTAGCGTTTGACTGAGGCGCTCCCTCCTTGCAGGCTCACACTGAAGGATTTCTTTCTGGAAAAAAAAAGAGTAAATCCCACACTGCCTCCTCATCCCTGCCTTTGCCGGGATGGAAATCCCTCCTTGCAAACCTGTGTTGAGGCACAGCTCCCCGAGCTCTGTTTGCTGGATATTAACTTTATATCTGCAGTGAACTGAAGGGATATTTGAGGTGTGCTGTTCTCTGGGCACGTTTGGGTTTTATGGCATTGCAGTGGCCACGGCCTGACTCTGCTCTGTGCCACGAGTAACACATTCACCACTTGCAGTTTAATGTTTTATTAAATATATCAGGGTCACCATTCCCCGTAACTGCTGCTTGCATTTTTTTTTTTTTTCCTCCTTTAAAGTAACATAAAAGAAAATAGGTTTGAAATTAAAACAATGCAGACGTTACAAAAACTCCCTAAATATGTTCTATGTTTCTCTGGCTATTGCCTCATTTCCCACTTCAGACTTATCTTTGGGTGACAGGAAGCCAAAATCCTGAAATGCTTTAATTAGGCTGAAAATCTTATTTAATAAAGTTCTGCTGGGGAGAACACAAGCAAAATGCTTTTAACTTCCAGCAGGATCAGTCAGTGGAAGGCAGTGGTGACTTGTACTCTGCAAATGGCACCATAAATCAGAACAGAACTGACTCGAGGCTCAGTAACTGGGGCTGGTTTTCCATCGCTCCTGAGGCTGCTCTGAGGAGCCCCTCCTTCCCAAAAAAAGTATGTTTTTGGAAGGAAATCTGTTTATCCATCCATTCCAGGCTAAGCATGATGACCAGCAGCCTTTTCCTGGAGTGCTGTGCATGGACACAAGGCAGGCTCCCTCTGGGACAGCCCTGCCTGGGGAGAGGCAAACCCGGCTCACGGTGTTAGCGCTGAAACACACAGTCACAGAATGATTCTGTGCAGGTGCTTTTACTGAAGAGCTCCAGGAATCAGGGGTGCAGGACACAGACCCAAATCTGACCCCGACATGGATTTGGGATGGACATGTTTTTATACCCTTTCGTTATATAACTACATATATTAATTATTAAACTGATATTGTTCTATTGCATACATCGATCAGGGTATATATGTTTTTATACCCTTTTGTTATATAACTGCACATCAATTATTAAACCCATATTGTTCTATTGGATGAATTCTTGTCGTTTCCATCAGGCCTCCCCAAACATCGTTTCTCATGATTTTTAAACAATAATCATATTCAAGTACCCAACAATCACTACATTTAACAATCATATAATTGATCACATGGTGATTATGCCGGTGCAGTTTCACACGATCTGGTAAAGACAAACCCCAACCTTTGTTTCCAGGGTCTGCCCAGCCCTGGTTCCCTTTCCCAGGCTTTAAAGGAATTCCTCACCCCAAAAATTCACAGAGCAGGACTGGGATGGGATTTAAAGGAATTCCTCACCCTAAAAATTCACAGAGCCTGTGCACAGCATGGAGCAGGATGGGAGGGGCTTAAAGGGAATTCCTCACCCCAAAAATTCAAAGAGAAGGACTGGGAGTGGCTTTACAGGAATTCCTCACCCCCAAAATTCATAGAGCAGGAGTGGGATGGGCTTTACGGGAATTCCTCACCCCAAAAAGTCACAGAGCAGGACTGGGATGGACTTTAAAGGAATTTCTCACTCCAAAATTTACAGAGCAGGATGGGAGGGGCTCTAAACGAATTCCTCACCCCAAAGTTCACAGACCAGAACTGGGATGGGCTTTAAAGGAATTGCTCACCCCAAAATTCACAGGGGCTGTGCACAGCATGGAGCAGGATGGGAGGGGCTTTAAAGAAATTTCTCACCCCAAAATTCACAGAGCAGGACTGGGAGTGGCTTTACGGGAATTCCTCACCCCAAAAAGTCACAGAGCAGGACTGGGATGGACTTTAAAGGAATTTCTCACTCCAAAATTTACAGAGCAGGATGGGAGGGGCTCTAAACGAATTCCTCACCCCAAAGTTCACAGACCAGAACTGGGATGGGCTTTAAAGGAATTGCTCACCCCAAAATTCACAGGGGCTGTGCACAGCATGGAGCAGGATGGGAGGGGCTTTAAAGAAATTTCTCACCCCAAAATTCACAGAGCAGGACTGGAATGAGGTTTAAAGGAATTCCCATTCTTAAGGAAACTCGGGTTTTTTCCAGTCTGTCCCCTCAGGAGCCTCCTCCTGCTGCCGGGCCCGAGCCTGCCGGGCTCTCAGCACTTTTCTGGGAGCTGCAGCTTCCCTTATTTCCCACCATTTCTGCCCCTGGCACTGCACACAGCTCCGAGCTGGGCGGAGGGACCAGGGAGAGCCCCGAGCAGGGACTGGAGATCCCCGGTTTTCTGGGAATGATTTTCGGAACCAAGGACAGCTCCGAGCCGGGGCTGGACATCCCCAGTTCTTTAGGAATGATTTCGGGACCAAGGACAGCTCCGAGCAGGGAGATCCCCGGTTCTCTGGGAATGTGGTTGGGAATTTATTGTGCTGATGCTCTGGAATTCGGGGAATATGCCCCTGGATCCCTGGCAGTGCCCAAGGCCAGGCTGGACATTGGGGTTGGAGCAGTCTGGGACAGTGGGAGGTGTCCCTGCCATGGCTGGGGTGACACTGGGTGGGCTTTGAGGTCCCTTCCAGCCCAAACCATTCCAGGAATTCCGTGGCAAAATAAAAGTTCTCCTCTAAAGCAAATGATTTTAAAATATTTTCTCCAAAGGGAAGTGTTCTGCTCAAAGGCATCTTGCTGGGTGACTCCTGGCTAAGCTCACCCAGAAAATGTCAGTCCAGCAGAAAACTTTGGAGCCTTTGACCAGGCCCTACCAGAGGAGAGGAATTCTCAGGAATCTTCTACCCCTCAGGGAATCACAGCATCAAGCAGAAAAATCCAATCGTTTTCGTGGAAGATTTTGAGTACAAAGTCATTCCCTGCCTTTTGTAGCTGGTGCTCACAGATTTTTTTTCTTCCCACTCCATTACTGCTCCATCCCAGCTCAAAACCCGGGATGAGTTTTCACTGCTGAAAACAGGGAATGTCTCACATGGAGCCAAACATCAAAGAGGAAACAAAGGAACCTCCCAGAGACAGGCAGGATGGTGAGGAAGAAGCAGAGCAAAGCTCAAATTTCCCTTTTGTTTCGGGCTGCATCAGGTGTGGCTGGGGCTGGCATTTAATTGCAGCGCCGTGCACGAGCTCAGGAAATGCTGGTATCAATTCCACGGGAAACAGATGGAAATTGGCTGTGAAAAAAACACTGAGCAGAGCAGACAAATGGCTCACAGAGTGTGAAAAACCCCTCAGAAACAGCGCATTTGGAAGTTTCTCATATTGTTTGATTTATTTACTCCACAGTTTATAAACTGCAATGCTGGAATGGCTCTAAGGGGTGTTGACGGCTGCTGACAGCCTTGAAATAATTGACTGATATCAGTTTTGGTGCTGACGGGAGCAGCAGTCTGGGCATTCTGCAGAGCTCCGAGTCACCAGGGTGAGGGAGCTGCTGGCTGTGGTTTCCCTCTCCTAAATCCAGTGTTGTGTTTGGTGTGTGAGGTGTTGATCTGGTCAATAATTCTGCTTCTCCCCAGTGCCAGGCACTTGTGCAGCTCATTTAGAGCAGCAGAGCCTCTTCTGTGGGTGCATAGCCACAAAAAAGAAAAAGAAAAGAAAAAATAAAATATATATAGTATAATATTTTAAAAATTATTTTTAAAATATTTTTTAAATTNTATATATATATTATTCTATTCTATTCTATTCTATCCCATCCCATCCCATCCCATCCCATCCCACTGTGCAAATTCTGCCTGCCCATTTTAAAATATCTGCATATATAGAATTTAAAATAATAAGTATTCCACGCCTACGGGGTAGAAGCAGCAGATGAAAGAAATCCAAGGTCCCGGGGCAGTGGGAGAGGAGGAGCAGAGGGCCCTGAGCGACCTCAGCACAACAACAGACAAACGGACACATTCCTTTGCAAAGAAATGGTGGGAGGTGGATCCAGTGGAAAGTGGATCCAGTGGGAAGTGGATCCCATGGAGGGTGGTTCCTGTGGAAGGTGAATCCAGTGGAAAGTGGATCCTGTGGGAGGTAGATCGTGGATCCCATGGAAGGAGGATCTCATGGACAGTGGTTCCCATGGAAGGAGGATCCCATGGACAGTGGATCCCACAGAAGGAGGATCATATGGAAGGTGGATCCCATGGAAGGTGGATCCAGAGGAAGTTGGATCCCATGGAAGGAGGATCCCATGGAAGGAGGATCCTGTGGGAGGTGGATCCCAGATCCCATGGAAGGAGGATCCCACAGAAAGTGGATCCAGAGGATGGTGGATCCCATGGAAGGCGGATCCTAAGGAAGGTGGATCCAGAGGAAGGAGGATCCCATGGAATGAGGATCCCATGGAAGGTGGATCCCATGAAATGAGGATCCCATGGAAGGTGTCCCTCCCACGGCAGGGTACAATGGGATGAGCGCTGAGGTCCCTCCCCACCCCACCCACTCCAGGCTGGTTCCGTGGCTCAGGAGAAGTTGTGTCTTTATTCCAGGGCTGCTCCCCGTGAGGGCAGAGAATTAAAATGTCGCTGGGATTGCTCTCCAATTGGAATTTGAGCACGGGAATCTGATCTGTTCTGTGCCCGGCCCGGGGGGATGAACCAGCTCAGCCCTCCCTCATTAACGCCCAGTGCTAATTGTGCCATCCCTGCATTGCCAGCCCCGCCCTGGGCAGGGATCCCAAGGCGCTGACAGTGACTGGAGCCTCCGGGGCTCCCACCCAGCTGGGAGCTGCTGCTTTATTTCTCCTTGGCTTTTATTAATGCCGACTATTTATCCCTCCCCGCAGCAGCAGCAGCAGCAGCAGCAAAAGTTCAACCCCCCATATATATTTTATGAGCAATATTTTTAATGCTTTTTAATAAAACAGGGAAACAAGGCTCCCGTCTAAAATGTCCTTCGTTAAGAATCAAAGTAAATGAGCAGAAGGCTCCAGTGGAACGTGGAGAGTTTTCCACCAGGATGGAACTAAACTAATAAGTTACCGTTAACTGGCTCGTTAAAAGGCACCGTCCCCTCAACACGAACAGCACTGCAGAGCTGGGGAGGGAAAGGGTTGGTGGAGAGGAATGTTCCCTCTTTTCCTGACTGCATCCATCCCTGGGCACCCCTGTGCTGGGGGAAAATGGGGCCAGAACAGCCAGAGCCATCCCTACCTGGGGGGGTGACATGTCCCCTGGAGAAGCCATCGAGGAGGAGCAGCTCCTTGGCTGGGAAGGGCCTGGGGGTGCTGCTGGCTGAGAGCTGGACGTGGAAAAATGAACCCCTGAGCCCTGGGCTGAGCCCCAGTGTGGGCAGCAGGGAGGGGACCCTGCCCCTGTGTCCCTGTGCTCGGGTGAGGCCTCACCTGCAGAGCTGCCCCAGCCCTGGGGACACAGCACAGGGAAAGGACCTGGAGCTGCTGCAGAGAGCCCAGAGGAGCCCACGGAGCTGCTCCAGGGCTGGAGCCCCTCTGGAGCCAGGCTGGGAGAGCTGGGAATGTTCCCCTGGAGAGGAGAAGCTCCAGGGAGAGCTCAGAGCCCCTGGCAGGGCCTGAAGGGGCTCCAGGAGAGCTGGAGAGGGACTGGGGACAAGGGATGGAGGGACAGGACACAGGGAATGGCTTCAAATTGGGAAAGGGGAGATTTGGGTGGGATCTTGGGGAGGAATTTCTGGCTGGGAGGGTGGGGAGGGGCTGGGCTGGAATTCCCAGAGCAGCTGTGGCTGCCGCTGGATCCCTGGCAATGCCCAGGGCCAGGCTNAATGTTCCCATGGCAGGGATGAATTGGGATGGGATTTAAGGTCCCTTCCAGGACCCAGACCATTCCATTACTCTACGACTCTTCCCAGCAGCACCTCCATCCCAGCACTGGTCATACTGGGAGCCGAGGAGCTCTTTCTGGAGCCAGCAGAGGCTGGAAAAGCCTTCGGGTGGCTCCGCTTTGCTCCGAATCCCACGGCAGATTGCCGGGGCTGCAGGCACTGCGGGCCCATAAAGGAAAACATATGGGCAGCTTTTTATCTGCTTCTCAGCCCTGCTCTTGATATAGCTCAGCACATGTGCACAGGAGGGAAAAATACAATTTGCATGAAAAACACTTCCTTTGCAGGGAAAGAGAAAGTGCACAAAAATATGTTCCCACAGCACTGGTACGGATAGAGCTGAGCGTGATGGATCGTTGGGGACGGCAAACGGTGACAAAAATAAGCTCCAAATAACCCTTCAGTGCAGTGACAGTGACAGTGACAGTGACAGTGACAGGGGAGTCCATCCCATCCCTGCAGTGCCCCTGCGCAGGGCACGGACACCAATCCCTGACCCCAAGTGTTGTCATAGGACAAGAAAGAAAGATGAGAGACTCTGAATATTTTAGAAGATGAAGAGCATAGAAAAAAATTATTGTTTAATTTTTTCTACTTTTTATAAGGTGTTCCCATACAGACTGAACATGGTTGGTGAATAGGAATGACACTTGTGTAATTTTATTGGTTAAACTAAAGAAACAGCGAAACACCACCTGGAGAAAGGTTGTTTGGAGAAAGGAGAGTTGTTTGCCAAGATTGTTTTGAGGAGAAGCTTTCTTGAGAGATTTTTCCTTGAGAAAAAGTTAGCAGCTGCCAGCAGGCTGAAATCTCTCAGGCCCAGAAATCAAACCCACACCCAAGGGTGTCCTGGGTCAGCTGGACCCCAGCCTGGATCTGCGTTTGGCCAAGGAAAGGCACCAGGAGTACAATCCTAGACTGGTGTGGGTGGAAATCCCCTCCAGTGCCAGGGACAGGGACACTTCCCACCGCCCCAGGGTGCTCCCAACCCTTTCCAGGCTGGCCTGGCCCAGAATTCCAGCAGCGTGTTCCCAGTGCTGAGCAGGGGGCAGGGTCCCCTCCCTCCCTCCCTGGCTGTCCCACCTGAGCTGTCCCCGAGGCTGGTGGCCTCCTCTGCCACCAGACACCTTCACCAGTTTGGTCCCACACCCCATCCCAGCCCAGCAGTGTCCACCAGCTGTCCCTCAGTGATCCCTCCTGGGGCTGGAATTCCACCAGCTGTCCCACAGTGATCCCTCAGTGTTGGAATTCCTCATGGAGAGCACAGGGATGTATTCCCAGTGCCTGTGAGCTCTGGGGATGGATGCTGGAGCAGGGACACGCTGTGTAACGGGCTCTGACCTTTGCTTGGCTTCTCCTCTCTGCTGTTTACTCCCCTCATCCCTTCAGCCTCCAGGGACCAACGTGGCTGCTCAAACAACACCCAGAATATTGGAAAGGTCACGAGCAGAGCGTGGTCAGACGTGTGAATCCACGGAGTGAGTGCCCCGGGGCAGGGAGCTCATCCCGGGCAGCCAAACCCGGCTCCTGGCACAGGTGAACACGTGGCCAGATTTTACAAACCACCTGTAAATGTATCAATCTCTGAGGGTCCAGCCCTCGCAGGTTGGTTTAAAATAGTCTCAGCCAGGCTGCTCTTCAGAGGTGTTTTGTAAAGCAAAATGTTTAATTACTGAAAAATAACAAAATAACAAACGTTACAGAAAACAAAGATAAGCCATGCACAGGTGTCTGAGGAACCTCTGACACCCTGCCAGAAACACTCCAAAAATCCCTTTACTTCCTTTGGGCTCCTTCCTAAATCCTGAATGTTTTAGGAAGGACGATTTGGCTCTTGGCCCAATGAAATGAGCAATAGACTTTGAGTTCCACCCTCGGAGCCCAGTCCATGCTCTGTGCTGGCCCTGAGCCAGTTACTGTGAGAAACCCACAGAACTTTCCAGTTAAACTCCCCGAAATGTCTAAAGGTGAACTGAGACTCTTTCCCTGTTTGGAAGCCCCTGCTGGGGCTGTGGGGTCATCACCACACCACCTCACCCCCATCCCCTCCCCTTTGTGCCTTGTCCTTCACAGAGGAGCCTCCAGCGACAGAAGCTCCTGCTGTCACCCTGCTCTGGGAATGTGGAATGTTCTGAGCCATTCCAGTGTCCCCCAGGGCTCTCTGGACTGGGATCCTGGGCACCTCCCAGCCTCCATCCTGACGCTGTTTTACACCACAACGACACGGACTCTGATCTCAGAAGGCTGAAATGACTCCTTTATTTGTGGGATGTGTCTCCCTTTTATACCATTTCACACAGACCAATCCCATTGGTGACACAAAGACAAACCTCTTCACTCCCATTGGTCAGAGCAGAGGGACAGCAAGGAGAAGTCCCTCCTGGGGAAAGGGATGAATAACAAAGTTACAGTTACAGAAACATTTCTCCTGTTTACAGAAAATTCCCTGGGAAAGGAATTTCAGAAAACCAAAACATCTCAGGCACGGAGCCAGGGCTACACCATCCCAGAGTGCTCGGTCCCCACCCCTGGGGACACTGGGGTGGGATCTGGCTGGTCCCGCTGGGTCAGGGAGCTTGGTGCAAACACCATCCAGGGGATTTACACCGTGGTTTACAGCTCTGCAATGTCCACATGGACAAAGGGCTCTGGAGATCCTCCCCGGGGCAGCTCCCATCTCTGCTCTGGGACAGGGACAGCACCAGGGAACGGCTGGAGCTGGGCCAGGGAGGGTCAGGCTGGAGATCAGGGGAAGGTTCTTCCCTTCCAGGTTCTTCCCCCAGAGGGTGGAATAAGCCCTGGAAAAGCTCCCCAGGGAATGGGCATGGCCCCGAGGTTGCCAGAGCTCCACAAACAACACTCCCAGGGATGCCCAGGGTGGGATTGTTGGGGGGTCTGTGCAGGGACAGGGGTTGGGATGATCCCTGTGGGTCCCTCCCAGCTCAGGATATTCCCTGATTCTTCAATTTTACTCAATTTTCTGATCATTTTCAGGATGGTCACTGCCCCCAGCCCTGGTCACCTGTCCCAGTGTGCAGCCACACATCCCTGTTGTGTCCCACGGCCCTCTCAGAGCTTGGGGTTCCTCTTCCCAGGAGTTCAGGACCACCAGTGAGGTCAATGTTCCCTCAGTTGGGATGTGGGGTAGACACAGAAATGCCTGCCCTTTCTGGCACCCTTCAATCAAGCTCCAGATGTTGGGATGATCCCTGTGGGTCCCTCCCAGCTCGGGATATTCCTGATTCTGTGATTTCTGGGGCACTGCCGAGGCCCACAGGGGCTCAGGGCTCTGCAAAGCAGCTCTTGGCCGACACAGAGGGGACAGTGACACCCCCATGTCCCTCCAGCTGTGGCAGTGCCAGCCCCACAGCGGGGAAGGATGACAACAAACAAACCCCACGAGGAAAAAAACAAGAATCTCCACGATATTCTGAAAGGTTTTATATCGACATCTCTGATTTACCAGGGGTAGAAAATGTCCTCAGGGGGCGAGGTGAGCTCACCAACCCCACGTGGCCTTTGCAGGGGAAGCAATTCCAGGTTCTGACCCCTGGAAGCTGCCCCAGGGAACAGCAAGGGGGTGAAATCTTGCAATTAATGCAATTAACGTGGCCAAATTCTGTTTGAATAGGGGCAGTTAGAAGAGGTTTTCTCCCGATAGCCAAGTCCTCTCCTGCAGGAGAGATGTGTTATTTTTTTCCTTGACAGAAACCCAGCTCACATTGTACAGGCAGGGAAGGCATCCACCCCTGATTTCCCTCTCACCTCCTTGCTGGAGCTTTTTCCCACTTTTAACAGGAATTAAAAACCATAAGACATCAGCAATGTTCATTTCTCCCCACCCTTTTTAATTAAAAGATAATAGAAGCGGGAAAACCCAAATCCTCCCCCACCAATTTTTGTTTTCGTTTTTATAAAAATATCGAGAGAAACAATGAAAGCCCAAACCTCATAAATCACGACTTTTCCATTACAAATATTTTGACAGATCTACTCATCACCTTTCAGTTCTTCAGAACCGGAGCTAAAGGTGATTTTCAGGGTACATTTTATTACTTCATTCTCCGCTGGCCTTTTCCAATATATCTTGTTCTTTTTTTTTCATCTCTCTCCCTCCAAAAGCTGCTTTGCTGTTGTAGCTCTAATGTGGTTTCTTTGAGGAGCTGCCAGTCCCTGCACTCCTCTCCTCTCCTCTCCTCTCCTCTCCTCTCCTCTCCTCTC
>VXBN01016034.1:63740-88437 GCA_013397395.1 Sinosuthora webbiana
ATGTATAATATAATATAATATAATATAATATAATATAATATAATATAATATAATATAATATTTATATTATATTATATTATATTATGTTTATGTTTATATTTATATTTATATTTATATTTATATTTATATTTATATTTATATTTATATTTATATTTATATATTTATTGTATTTATATTATATACACCGTCGAGTCCAAGCAGTCCCCAGCACCGCCAAGGTCACCCTAACCCGTGTCCCCAAATGCCACCTCCACACAGGCTCTGAGCACTTCCCGGGGGAAAGGTGAGGACTCAGTTCCATCTGGAAGCAGGCAAGAAATAAATCAGGGGATGGATTTGTTCCTGAAATACAACACCCCCGGACACGCTGGGAAAGGAAATAAATCCAAGGAGGAGAAAGCAGAGTGAAAACGGAGCAGATTCCTGGTCCTCCCTGTCGTCCTTCTGCGGGGTCAGCGGAGCAGAGCTGGGGGTTTGTGGCTCTCACAAGGTGTCAGAGATGTAAATTCCTGAGGAAAACTCCAGTTTTCCGGAGTTCATCCCCAGCTGTTTCCCTGGAGGAGTCAGGGCGATGCTGATGGTCCCACAGGGATCGTGTCTGGGCTGTGTCACAGGGAGGGTTTGACCTCAGAGGCTCCTTTGAGGGCAGCTCTGGGGTTTTGGTTGGGTTTTTATAAGAACACCCAAAACACTGAGTTTGGAATGTATCTCACTGACGAAGGAAGAAAAAGTCTCTGGAATTCTTTCCTTATCAAAGCCTCCCTCCTCAAGGACATCATCAGTGACCTCCATCCCTGGATGGAGGTTGTTAATTTGAGGGTTTTTTTTTTTCTTGTAGGACAAACGTGGGGGAAAAAAGAAACAACTCCAAACAATAAAAAAAGAAAAAAAAACCAAGAAACAGGAACCCGCATCCGAACGCAGGAACAGCAAAGGAGAGACTTCAAAATGCAAATGTGCAACTTCGCAGGTGATGAAAGGAGCTCTCGTCGGGGCCAGGCTGCTCTCAGAGGTGGCTGCTGACTTCCCCCTGAGGAAATCGCACACACAAAGGCTTTGCCTTTTTTTTTTTCACCTTCATTTCATTTTTTCCCATTAATTTTTCGTTTTTTCATCTTCATTTTTTTTTCACCCTGTTCTTTTGAACAAGGCAGCCCTCGGTTCCAGTCCCAGGGACACAGGGAGTGGCTGAGGGGGATGGCAGCCCCTTCCCCAAAAAGCAGACGGGACCTGCTGCAGAGAAACACAATTCAGAGGTGCAAAGGCTGCTCTTGGGGTTTGGTCTGGGGTTAGAGAATGGGAAATGGGTCCCTGGATTGCAGTGGGACGTGTTTATGTGTGTATTGTTACATTTATATATGTGTGTGCTCTCCATGTCCTCCACGTCCCCCATTCCTCTCATGTCCCTTGTGTCCCTCATGTCCCTTGTGTTCCTCATATCCCCCATTTCCCCCATTTCTCTCAAGTCCCTCGTGTCCTTCATTGTCCTCACATCCCTCATGTCCCTTGTGTCTCTCATGTTCCTCATGTCCCTCATGTCCCTCATTGCATTCATTGCCTTTGTGTCCCCCACGTCCCTTGTGTCACCTGTGTCCCTCTGTCCCCCATGTCCCCCATTCTTCTCATGGCCCTCATGTCCCTTCTGTCCCCCATGTCCCTCATTGCCCCCCATGTCCCTCATGTCCCTCATTGCCTTCATTGCCTTTGTGTCCCTCATTTCTCTCATGTCCCCCATGTCCCCCATGCCCACCATGTCCCCCATGTCCCTTGTGTCCCTCGTGTCCCTTGTGTTCCTCATATCCCCCATTTCCCCCATTTCTCTCAAGTCCCTCGTGTCCTTCATTGTCCTCACATCCCTCATGTCCCTTGTGTCTCTCATGTTCCTCATGTCCCTCATGTCCCTCATTCCCCTCATGTCCCCCATGTCCCCCATGCCCACCATGTCCCCCATGTCCCTTGTGTCCCTCGTGTCCCTTGTGTCCTTCCTGTCCCTCATGTCCTCCATGTCCCCCATTCCTCTCATGTCTCTCATGTCTCTCATGTCATCCGCTCTCTGATGTCTCCCATGTCCCCCATATCCCTCACTGACATCACTGCCCTCACATCCCCCACGTCCCTCCTGTCCCTCATCACCCCCATGTCCCCAGTGCCCCCCATGTCCCTCATCCCAGCATGGCTGAGGGCACTGATCCCCTCTCAGGGCTGGCAGTGGCAGCCTGGCCCAGCCCAAGGGTCTGCAATTCCCTGTGCTCCGCCCTGTCAGTGCTTTCCCGGCCGGAGCCCGTCTGCTCCTCCCCAGCAGCTCCTCCAGCACTGCAGGGCCGGGCCAGGAAACGCAGCAGAGCTGCTGCAACATCTCCCCAACACTCCCTCCTTCCTTCCTTCCTTCCTTCCCCGGCTTTTAATTATTTATAACCGTGGCACAGAATCCGAAAAGTTCTTGGGGTTTGGCGCTGATTAAAAACCCGAATTTCCATAAATCCATAAACAGAAAATACTGCAGAGCGGTGGGAAGAGCGCTGGGTTTGAGTCACCCACCAGCCTTCTGGGCTGTGCAACATCAGCAGCTCCCAAAAAACCCGGGGACCCCGTGATCCACCTCCCCGGGGTGATTGATCCATCTCCCAGGGGTGATCCAGCTCCCAGGGGTGATTGATCCACCTCCCAAGGATGATCCACCTCCTAAGGGTGATCCACCTCCCAGGGATGATCCACCTCCTAGGGGTGATTGATCCACCTCCCAGGGCTGATCCACCTCCTAGGGGTGATTGATCCACCTCCTAGGGGTGATTGATCCACCTCCCAGGGATGATCCACCTCCCAGGGGTGATTGATCCACCTCCTAGGGGTGATTGATCCACCTCCCAGGGCTGATCCACCTCCCAGGGGTGATTGATCCACCTCCTAGGGGTGATTGATCCACCTCCCAGGGATGATCCACCTCCCAGGGGTGATTGATCCACCTCCCAGGGGTGACCCTTCTCCCAGGGGTGATTGACCCACCTCCCAGGGATGATCCACCTCCCAGGAGTGATTGATCCACCTCCCAGGGGTGATTGATCCACCTCCCAGGGGTGGAGCCCAGAGCAGCCCAGGAGGTGCCTGGCCAGGTGGGAGCAGCTCCTGTGCCCACACAGGCTCAGCTGGAAGGAGGAACTCACAGGGATCGACCTCTGAGATCGGCTTGGAGAGAGACTCAGGGAGAGCTGAGAGATCAGAACCTCAGGGGGAAAAATCTGGGAAGTTTGTGGATCCAAAGTGGCCCAGGAAACTCCCTTTGCCCGGAGCATTTCCTACCTCAGGCAGCAGCAATCCTCTCCTGCACCTCAGGGTGTTGTCCCTTTGGAATGGAGGGCTTTGATTCCACCCCAGATATCCCGGCGGGACATTTGCCCAGCTGCCCCTTGGCTTCCCTTGGCTCTGGCCTGGCTGCCCCAGGTGGGAGGGTGGGATTGCCCCGGGGGCAGCTCCCTGTGCCACCCAAAATGAGGGAAAAGGGCACAAAAGGGACTTGATTGAAGAAGAAGAAGCTGCTGCTGAAGGAAAAGGCTCTCTGGGATCACCCCAGGATGGTTCAGGTTGGGAAGAAGCTCATCTCATCCCACCCCTGCCATGGGCTGGGGCACCTTCCACCATCCCAGGGTGCTCCAAACCCTGTCCAGGAGCACTTCCAGCATTCCCGGACCCACCGGACCCATTTCCAGCGTCCCAAATGTGCCCAGGTGTGACCATCTGCCCGGGTTGTGGGGGTTTGCCCTCGCCGCTCTCCCTCTGGCCATTCCCAGCCGGATTGCGGCGGCGCGGGGAGCGGGAGGCAGATTTTAGGGAAGTTTATCCGGCAGCTCCCGGTTTCCATGGCGATGGGAGCGGGGGGATGGCGGAGCTCTGCAAAGACAAAGGCACAGAGAGCGACCCTGGGTGAACGGAGCAGAAGAGAACCCGAAATCCCATCGCTGGCCAAAGGGCCGGGAGGGACCACGCCAGAACAAAGGGATTCACCAAAATTCCCATTGGAACTGGGGAAGGGTTAGGGAACAAATCCCACCTTCTAACAGCCAGAAATAAATGAAAAGGGAGAGAGATGTGGAGGGGAAAGACGTAATCTCAGACGTCTCTCACGTCCTGCCCTCAATTAGAAACGGGGAAGAAATCCTTTAAAGGATGGGATCGCCCAGGGCAGGTAACCTTCGGTCTGGTGTTCCATCCCAGGACGTTCCTCATCCTGCTGGAATTCCTGCCGTTCTCACCCCTGCCCGTGCTCAGAGCAGAGCTCAAACCCCAGCAGGTTGTTGGGTGGTTTTTAAACCCGGCTCGTTTTTTCTCACCCGACGCTCTCCCTCCAGGCAGAACTGGGATGAGCAGGACAAAATTAGAGTGGTTAAAAGTTAAAGCCCACGGAGGGAAACTTCCCAGGCTCTGGTGCCACAGCCAGTGGCTTGAGGAACAGACAGGGAAAAAAAACAGGATTTCCAGGGCTCCCCGTGCCTGCAGGAGCCTCTCCTGCTCCGCCTGGGAGCCCTTCCCCTGTAACCACCTGCTCCAAGCCTGTGGGGGCTCAATTCCCATAGCAAGGCATCGTGGGCTTTCCAGATACATCCAAAATTGCCCTGAAAATGAAAAACAGCCTTTCCAGATGCATCCAAAGCAGATAAAAATAAGAGGGTGGAAATGTGCGTTAATTAAAACAGAGCTTTCTAAAGGGACCCAATAAAAAAAAAAGAAAGAAGGTTCTGGAATAGCAATTGCTCCAAATTTTGATTCAGATTGGGTCTGTTTAACCATTAAAGCTCTCCCTGTTTGTAAATGTGTGTTAATTTTAATATGGAAAATGTCACTTCTGCACACAAAGGGATCGACTGAAGATTGAGATGAAGCACTTTCAGAAATCAAAGTGTGGAACATTTCGTTCTGATAATGTTCAAATCCAATCTTTGGGAATTATATGATTTCTTTCTTTTTTTTTTTAAACTAATCTCTTTGCTGATTTCAACCTACTTTAGCAGATCTTCCATTCCTATGAAACTTTGTAGTCCAATCAATTATTTAATTAAAAAAAAGGAATTCAGTTTGTCATCCATGGGGGAGGTCCTGGAGCAGAGCCAGGAGCAGGAATGAACTGCTGCACATCCCCAGGCCAGGGCTTGCCTCAGGATTTTCCTCTGGATTCCTCCTCCCTTCCTGGTCCTTTTCTCTCCCTGCTCCCAGGACATCAATTCAAAGTGGATTTTTTCTGACAGGAGTTCCTCTGGTGCCCTTTCAGCCCAGCCTGAATTTCCCCAGCACAGACTGGGCAGGAGCAGCCACAGAGCCTCCAAATGACCCACGGGGCTTGGGGACATTCCAGGGAAGAGAGGGATCCAGGGAGAGCTCAGAGCCCCTGGCAGGGCCTGAAGGGGCTCCAGGAGAGCTGGAGAGGGGCTGGGGACAAGGGATGGAGGGACAGGACACAGGGAATGGCTTCCCACTGCCACAGGGCAGGGCTGAATGGGAGATTGGGAATTGGGAATTCCTGGCTGGGCTGGAATTCCCAGAGCAGCTGTGGCTGCCCCTGGATCCCTGGCAGTGCCCAAGGCCAGGTTGGACATTGGGCTTGGAGCAGCCTGGGACAGTGGGAGGTATCCCTGGGACAGTGGGAGGTGACCCTGGGACAGTGGGAGGTGTCCCTGGGACAGTGGGAGGTGGCAGCAGGGTTGGAACTTGATCCTAAAGGTCCCTTCTGAGCTTCTCCATGGCGTGGACGTGAGATGGAAACTTGGGCAGGAGCTGAGACATGGGGAGATGTCCTGGAGAATCCTGGGGGGTCACAGGGGGGGGAACTGGTGAGGGCAGGGGCAGGAGCACACCTGGGATGGGGTTTGGGGTGTCAGTGCAGGGACAGGAACACTGCCCCACACCTGGGATGTGGTTTGGGATAAAGAAAAGCTCAAGGGTTGTTACAGGGAACCCTGTCCTGACTCCTGGGCTTTCCCGTGCCGTGTTCCCAGCTCAGCACCACCAGCAGGGCTGGACAGCTCCTTCCCTGGGAAGGAAAAGCCTCGTGGAGGATTTCCAGCTCTCCTGGAAACCTCCTCCAGCTCTCCTGGAAGCCTCCTCCCACTCCCATATTCGCACTAAGGGCTGAGGCCAAACAGCTGAAGGAAATCTTGGCTGGAAATGTCCATTAGCAACATTTTACATTTATTTCAGTTCCAGCTGCCACTCCTGAGCTCCCAGCGCTCCGAGTTCAAGTCATTACCCCCAGCCTGTAATTAACTTCTCCGGGGTGGCTGTAAATCACTCTGAACTCGCAGCCCCTCGTTCCCTGAGGTTTCTGTCCCTTCCCAGGAGCAGCTGAGCACAGCCAGGGGAGCCCTCAGGACCCGCCCTGTGAGCTCCAGAGCTGGGGTCAGTCACTGCACAGAGCCCGTGGGAGGTCACATCAGTCACCTCCGTTTGGGGAGAGGATTCCTCACTCAGGGAAGGCAAACTCACCTTTAATCCCCTCAGAGCTCATGGTGGTCTCCCCATCCCTGGGGGATCCACAGTGGATGTGGGACCTGGGGACACGGGGCAGTGCTGGCTGGGCACTGCTTGGGTTAAAAGCTTTTCCATCCCAAACGATTCCAAATCCCAATCACCAAAGCCTGTCATTTAATGACCTGCTTTCACTGTTCATGAAAATGAAAATGGAATCATTTTTCACAGGTGGGTTCTTTCTGCCAATTTATTGTCAGGGAGTGGATCAGGTGCCAGCCAGGTGGACACCCAGGCTGAATTTACAGCAGCAGTCACAGCAGTGGCTCCCATGGGTGCTGGATTTGCTGCCCCGAGCTCTGAGGGGGCCAAGGATGTCCTGTCAGGTATCGGGGAGAAATCCTGCCCTGGGAGGGTGGGGAGGGGCTGGAATAGAATTCCCAGAGCAGCTGTGGCTGCCCCTGGATCCCTGGCAGTGCCCAAGGCCAGGTTGGACATTGGGCTTGGAGCAGCCTGGGACAGTGGGAGGTGTCCCTGGGACAGTGGGAGGTGTCCCTGCCATGGCAGGGGTGGCTCTGGGTGGGATTTAAGGTCTCTCCCAACCCTAACCAGTCTGTGAGTTCATGATTTAGTGATGATCAGGACTGTTTAAATTTTAAGCCTGATGCTGGCAAACATCCCTCTTAGCCCAGATTTCATAACCAAAAAAACCCCAAAAAAGCAGAACCCCCGAAAAACACCAAACCAAACCAACAAAAAAACCAAAAAGAAACCAGCCCAAAAAACCCCAAAAAATAACAAGAAAAAAAACAAAACCCATCAAAAAACCCAAAACAAAGAGAAAACAACAACAAAAACCAAACCAAAACCCTCAAAACAAAAACAAAAACAAAACCACACAAAACAAACCAAAACAACAACAAAAAACAAACAAACAAACAAACAAACAAACAAACAAAAAAACACCCCAAAAAAACCCAAAACCACCAAAAAAACCCCACCAAAAATAAAACAAAAAACCAAAATCAAAAGCCAAAAAAACCCACACAGAAACAAAACTAAAAAAACACCGAAACCCAATCAAACAAAAAAACCAGACAAATTTTGCCCGGGGTTTTAAAATTTCCTCCCTTCATTCAGAGAATCCCAGTTCAGTCTCCATCCTGCTGACACAAAGGGTGAAGGAGTAAATCCAAATCCCTTTTATGCAGGACCCTGAGGGCTCCAGGTGATGATGTGTTCACCAGGAGTGTTCCCAAGAAGGTTCTCACACAACTTCTGGCCATCCCCTCCCAGTTCCTCTGGGTGCCCAGCACCAATTCTTTTCGGGGAAAGAATAAAGAGAGGGAATTTTGCCACCCCTGTTGGTAACATTGCTGGCTGTCCCCGTCACATTCCTGTAGGAATTGTTCTCCAGTTGTAAATTGATTATCTCAGCCTCGCTTTGAGCTGCTGAGGAAACCCCTCACTCCCCTTTTGCACTGGAAACTTTCCTTGCCCTGCAGTGAGGAGCGACTTTGGGGTTGTTCTGTCTCTTGTCTTGGGTTTTGTAACCCAAAGAACGTTATTCTATTCCATCTGTTGGGGCCGAGTGGGGCAGTGTTCCTTATCAGGTGGGGCAGTGTTCCTTATCAGATGGGGCAGTGTCACTTATCTGTGTTCATTGTTCCACTACCCCCATGACATATCTTCTGTTACTGGACCATTAGGGGTCACCAATGACAGGTCACATGACATCATCCCAGTGTTCCTTATCTCCTGTTAATGGGCCATCAAGGCCCACCAATGACAGGACACATGACATCATCCCAGTGTTCCTTATCTCCTCCAGTGGGATATCTCCTGTTAATGGGCCATCAAAGCTCACCAATGACATGACATATTACATCATACCAGTGTTCCTTATCTCCTGTTAATGGGCTATCAAGGCCCAACAATGACATCACACACGACGTCATCCCAATGTTCCTTATCTCCTCCATGGCGTTATCTCCTGTTAATGGGCGATCAAAGCTCACCAATGACATCACACATGACATCATCCCAGTGTCCCTTATCTCCTGTTAATGGGCCATCAAGGCTCACCAATGACATCACANACCAAGATAAACGGAGCCACAAGTGTCACCAGGTATCCAGTTTTCCACCAGATCCCTGGAGGAAGACCGGACCCATCTCACCATCACTGGACCCTTTTCCTACAGGACCATCCCTGCTCCAACAGAACCACACCTGCCCCTCCAGGAGGGCTCACTCTGGGCTGCTCCCAACCCCCTGACCAACAGGGCCTCAGGTTGTATTTCTGACTCTGTCAGGGTTTTCTAGGATTTCTTGTTTGTTTGTTTGCTTGTTTGTTCTTCTGTACTACAACATCTGTATTTTTATATCCCTAGTAAAGAACTGCTATACCTATTCCCAAAATCTTTGCCTGACAGCCTTTTAATTGCAAATTTATAATAATTTGGAAAGGGGGGGAGAGGCTTACATCCCAAGGGAGACTCCAACCCTCCCTGGCAGATCCCTGTCCATCTAAAAACGAAGACACTCTGCAGATGGCAGGAGAGGGTTGGAAGAGGGTTCTGCTCCTCCTTGGACTCCAAATGCTCCGTCAGTTCTGCGTTGCTGAGCAGGGTGAGGGCACTTTGAATTGAGAGCCTCAGCTGCTCTGAGCAAACACAATTAGGAGAATTAAGAAAATTCAGCCAAATTGAGACCGACCTATTTCATTTTGGCAAGGGCTCAGTGTGAGCCAGCAAAAAGCTTAATTTCGCTCCTAAAAGCTGGTATTGTGCAAACTTTTAAAAAAATCACTGAGAGACAAAAAAAAAAAAAAAAAAGAGCAGCTAAAAAGTATTGAGTGAGAGAATGTGCTTGGTCTGGTCTCACATGAAATGTCATGAGCACAGAGCTCTGTGGAGGCATTTCACGGACAAAAGTGAGAAAAAAATTGATGTATTAGGCAGAAGAATAATAATTAGGCGGAGCTCTGGGCTTGCCTGGGTGTATGTTAATGAGGTGCAGCTCCCCCAGCCCGTGGTGGGCTCGTGCCCCGAGGGAGGGGATGGGGCTGGTTCCCCTGGAGGAGTGGGAACTCTTGTCCTGGGGTGACTTTCTGCTGTTGGTGTCCCCAGGCCCCTGCTCTGTGTGTGCTGTGTGTTGGGTTCTGTGCCTGTCACACCGGCTCTGAGAGCCAAGCAGGGAAGGAAGAAGTGCAGGGTTTGTTTTGGAAACAGAGTTCACTCCTCTGCATTTGTTTTCCCCAGGACAGTGTTTGTCAGAGGCACAGACAGCAGCAGGACAGAGATTCTTTTTTTGCTTTAGTTAGTTTAGCTGAGGCAGAGAAGTTCCCTGGACTGTTTTTTTTTTTCCTTTTTTGGGGACTGTTTAACCCTGCTCTGGACTGAAAACCCAGAGGAGCAGCAGGAGCTGCACCTGCCCCCACTGGGCCTGGACCTCCAGATAAGGGACTGAGCGAGCTGAGCTACACCCACGGCAGGGACTGTCTCAATTTGCCATCTCACTCCAGAACCAGAGGTTGCATTGGGTCATATAATCCATTCTTTGTGCTTGTGGGCACTTTATCTGTTAAATAAGTGGTTTTTTCCACTTCTCTCTGAGAAGGTTTTTTCCCAAACCAGTTGGAGGTTGGACCTGTTTGGGTTTGCTCTCCAGAGGAACCCCATTAGGGGGTTTCCTCCCAAATCTGCCCTAAACCAGGACAGCCCTGCAAGAAGATGGATCCATTCCAGCTGTGTGGGCGTGTGGAGATTGCTGAATAAATCATTTACCTGCTGGACTCACCTGCCAGCACCCCAGGGAGGAGAGAGGCAGGACAGGGGTCCAGGACAGAGCTGGGGACATCCTGGCAGGGAACAGAGGCTGCTCCCACTTCCAGGATGTGAAAAACACGTTCCACTCTCTTTCAAAAATTTATAAGTTTAATAAAAATAAAAATAGACAATTAGGAGACTGAAAGGGCAAACGTTCCAGCTGGGGTGCCTCACCAGATATCACACCCTTCTCTCTCAATGACTGTGTTTTAAGGATTGCTGTTTTACATATTCAATAGATATTAAAACATTCTTTTCAGTTTCAAGTATCCCCAATCATCTTATCTGATAGATTTATTTGTGGGTGGCTCCACTGAGTCTGGTAACGTGGGTCTTATAAATCTTTTTCTTGAGGTTTTTTGGCTGTTTTCATTTTGATTAAAAAAACCCCAGAAATCCAGCAGCCTTCATGCAGGGCTACAAGGTGATGACTCCCCCCCGATACTTTCTGGCTTGGTCACTTCAGATGTCACAAAGAGAAAAAAAAAACAGTCTTCTTACCACTTAGATTATGTCACAGTCAGAAAATGCACTCATCACTTTTCTAAACTCTATTGATAAAACATAATACAGTACAATTATACATATAGTGTTCCTTCTAATATTCGCAAAAACTTTATAAAGTGCATTTATAACTCAGGACATGCTGGAAATCCAAGTGCTGGCAATCATTTCCTCCTGCCCCACGCAGGCAGAACCTCCCAAGGGCCAGGTGTGACCCTGTCACCAGACGGACACGAACAAACCACACTCACCAGTCAGATTGTGAGAACGAGAAAGAAGAAAGTTTATTTTTGGGATCTCGGCTTATGCAGTCTTTGGAGTTTGATCAGGGATTGGGGGATGAGGTTACCACCTCTCTGACCCCACTGGTCAACCCAGAAGTCCATCAGTTTGTCCTTTCCCCTGGAAGGAATGCGTGATTTGCCAAACACCATTCTTTGTTTATGAGAACTCCAGTACAGAAATGTAAAACATCAGAAGGTTGAGAAATCAGGGTGACATGACCCTGCTCAAAGCCCAGGGAGCTCCCTGGGCCAGGCCAGCCCTGGGTGCTGAGCCAGCTGCTCTGCTCACAGGAGCTGGGGACCACCCCACAGAGCAGCTGGGGGAGCAGGGAATTGTCACCCCGATTTTTCAGCCTTCTGGTAGTTTCGGTTTCTACTGGAGCTTTCTTGAGTGTTGTAAAATAAATAAAAAAAGACTGATGTTTGTTAAATCATGCATTCCTTCCAGGGGGAAGGACAAATTGATGGATTTCTGGGTTGACCAGTGGGGTCAGAATGCGTCAACCTCGTCTCCCAGTCACTGGTCAAAGTCCAAACCCTATTCAAACCCCAAACCAAAGTAAACTTCCTTCTTTTCTCATCTCCCATCCTGATGGGTGAGTGTGGTTCTTTCTGCGTCCTCTGGTGACAGGGAATGACCTCTGTGAGCTGTGCTGCAAAGGGGTGCTCTGGGAAGGGTAAATAAAGGGAAACAAGTTTTAAGGGATGTAATCCTTGGAGCTTTAATGCTTGAACAAACGTGGCCTTTGGTGCTCTGTGCCCTGCAGCCATGGGGTCACCCAGGAAACACCGAGGTGACACGGGACAGTCTGGGGCAGACACAGCCCCTGTCACCCCCCGATCAGCACTGACACCCCAAAGGGGCTTTTCCCTTTTGTGCCTCCACCCTTCTGCAAGGGTTTGACCAGAGCCTGAAACCTCCCCCAGGGAGAGACAGGGGCTGTTCCCGTAATGGAGCTGGACACGGACAGGGCATGGGACAAGGGGACAGCAGGGGACAGGGACAAGGGGAGAGCACAGGGGAAGGGGCAAGGGCACAACACAGGGGACAGGGACAAGGGGACAGCATAGGGGATGGGCAGTGGGGACAGCAGGGGACAGGGACAAGGGGACAGCACAGGGGACAGGGACAAGGGCACAGCAGGGAAGGGGACAAGGGGACAGCAGGGGACAGGGACAAGGGCACAGCACAGGGGACAGGGAAAGGGACAATGGCACAGAATGATACAGGGGAGGGGACGAGGGCACAGCAGGGGACAGGGACAAGGGCCCAGAAGGGGACAGGGGAAGGGACAAGGGCACCAAGCTGGGACAGTGGCTGAAATGGAACGGGCAGGGGCTGATCCCAGGAATTCCCTGGCACAGGAGGCAGAACTTGTGCCCCGGGCAGTGCCCAGCCCTGAGCAGAGCCCAGAGAGGGGCTGGAGTCTCCTCCCTGGGGACATTCCAGAGCCACCTGGACACAGCCCTGAGCTCTGGGGTGGCCCTGCTGGAGCACCAGGGACCCTCTGAGGTCCCTCCCAGCCTGGTTTCTGTGACTCTGTGACCCTGCCGTGACATTCTGTCCCGTTCTCACAGCCGGGATGTTTGATCACAACCTCCCCTTTTCCCAGCCCTCCTTTCCCTCTGCGGGGGGACAGGGACACCCTTTGCACAGGGACTGTGGTGCTGCTGCTGCCCCCAGCCAGGACAGGGCTGTTAGAGCCCAGCCTGGGCACAGCCCAGCCATAATCCACTGAATTGTGGTCCCCGTGTGGCTCCAGCTGCCCTCGGGCCCTGGGGCAGCGGGTTCATCTCCTGAGCTCTCTCCTTTCCGCCTTTTCCAGGCTCTGCAAACGGCAGCGAAGGAGGTTCTGGCAAAGAATTAATTCTCAGCAGAAATTCTGCAAGTCCCCAGCTTTCCCCAGCTCTCCAGGGGAGCCACGGTAGAGGGGAGGAGGGCTCAGGAGCAGCTGACGTGTCCCCCCAGCCGGGTTTGGTTGAATCAGCCCACGTTTAACCTGACCACAGGCTGGGAGGTGTTCACAGCCATGCCGAGGCTCTCTCCAGCTCAGGGATGGGTGAAAGGCAGGCTGGCTCCCTGGGAAAAGCTGCCAGGACCGGATCAGCTCCATCCAAACCCCGTTTGAGCAGCTGCTCCCCTTCCCGTGGCAGCTCTCCTCCATCCTCTGCTCTGATCCCAGCTCTGGCAGCCCGTTTGCCATTCCAAACCCCCCAAAAAGGGACCACAAACTCCTCCTGAGCGCCCTGCACAGCGGATTTCAGCATCCTGTCGGGAAAAGCAGCGCCCTGGAGCAGTGCCAGCTCCAGTCCTGGCTGCACGGCAGCACCAGGGCTCTGTGGGGTGGGATTTCCACCCCACAGCTCCTGTGGGACCCCAGAGAGCCCCAGCTCAGCTGCTCCGCTCCAATCGCTTTTCCAGAGCTGCTGTCCACATTCCTGGACACACGAGCCCCTCATCTCCCCCCTGTGACACCTCCTGAGCCCTTTCCCACCTTCCCCGGGACAATCTGCAGTGAGACCACATGGAATGGGCGCAGCAAAATCCCGACGGGAGTGACACAACCTGCCAGGACGTTCAGCTCCGTCACCCCGAGGAATGGCAGCTCACAAAAAGCACAGTCATTCCCCGGGAAAATGTGTTTTCCCGAGCTTCCCACGGGCGCGCAGCCGCCGCCCACCGGCATTCCCAGCACCATGGCTCCCGAACGGGAACAGCCCCGCAGCCGCAGCCGAGGGAAGGCTGGGAGCAGCCAGGGGGGAGGCAGAGCTCTGCAGCATGGGCCACACAGATCTGGAGCTGGGGGATGAGCAATTCACAATTTAAAACTGGAGAGCGGGTGTTTTAATCCAGCTGGGATGCGTGGGGGATTCTCCACCACACCTGGAGGAACCCCTACAGGGTTAGGGGTTAGGGTAAGACAAGGTCCAGGTTTAAATACACACTGATCCCAAAATCCCACAGCTCACAGGTTCTGGTCCCACAAACCCTGGAATGTCACCCTGGGATGTCACCATGAGATGTCACCATGGGATGTCACCATGAGATGTCACCCTGGGATGTCCACTCACCCCACTCCTCACCCACAGCTCTCCCTGGTTTGTCTAAGAAGACCACAGTGGCAGAGCTGCCGTGCTGGATGTCCATGGGGAGCTCAGGGTGCCTGGTCTGGGGGGGACCCTGCAGCCCTGGTTTGTGCCTGAGGTGTTTTGGTTTTCTGAAATTCTTTCCCCAGGGAATTTTCTGTGAACAGGAGAAATGTTTTTGTAACTGTAACTTTGTTATTCATTCCTTTCCCCAGGAGGGACTTCTCCTTGCTGTCCCTCTGCTCTGACCAATGGGAGTGAAGAGGTTTGTCTTTGTGTCACCAATGGGATTGGTCTGTGTGAAATGGTATAAAAGGGAGACACATCCCACAAATAAAGGAGTCATTTTCAGCCTTCTGAAGCTCAGAGTCTGTGTGGTGTACAACAGTGTCAGGACCCTACAGCCCGCCCTGCTCCATCCCTGGGGTGTTCCTGCAGGCCCCAAAGGCAGAACAGCCTCCAGCAGGTCAGAGCCTGTGAGCCCTCTGTGCTGCTCAGGAAAAATGCAAACTAAGGAATAATCCCACAGGGGTTTTCTACCTGCTGCATTTTATGCAAAAGGAATTAACCTTTGTGCCCCAGAGCTCCATCTTACCACTCCCATCCCATGGTGATCTCACCTTCCTAAGGCTTCTCGCTCTGCAGTCTTGAATATCCTTAAAAAATTCCTGCATAAGCAAAAATGTAACAGAGCACAAAGCTGCAGGTGAGGGTGAGAAAACTCGTGGCCACCTTCAGTGTAAAAACACCCAGGAATTCGTGTTCCCTGCAGGAACACACCCATGGATCCAGAAATTCCCCTGGTTGCCGGATCCCAGCGATCATCATTGGTGACCTGATGTCCCTGACGTGCACCTGGGATTTATTCTGGGTGCCAGGTGACTGAACAGCTTTGCTGAGGTGCCAAGGAGCAGGAGAAATCTCCTTCTGCTTTAGCAGAAGATTTGGATTTCTTTCTAAATCAGAATTTCACGCAGCCATGGGACCCTTGCATCCCCTGGGGCAGCCTTCAGAATTTTTCGGAATTTTTTCCCCAAAAAATTCAGATTTTTTTTTTTTTTTTCACAAAAAATTCAGGAATTTTCCCTAAAAAATCCAGATGTTTTTCCCCAAAAATTCAGAATTTTTTCCAAAAAATTTAGATTTTTTTCCACAAATATTCAGAATTTTTTCCCCAAAACCTTCTGATTTTTTTCCACAAAAAATTCAGGAATTTTTCCCTAAAAATCAGATTTTTTTCCCAAAAAATTCAGGAATTTTTCCCTAAAATTCAGATTCTTTTCCCTGCTGACAGGATTTAGGGATAATAAATCATGTCATGGGCCTCTAATCACCAGTAACATTGGTGATGCTGGGCAAAAATAAATACCCATCCAACAGATTCCATCTGCAATCAATTCAAAAAGTGTGAGCTAAGTCCAAGGACAATTTAAGCTTTTTCTTTTTGGGCACCTGCTTTCTCATAGGATTAAACTGCATTTGGAGGGGTCAGTCGTCCATTGTGAGCTCTTGGTGACACAGGGATGGGTGGGAGATTGGGAATTGGGAATTCCTGGCTGGGCTGGAATTCCCAGATTTGCTGTGGCTGCCCCTGGATCCCTGGCAGTGCCCAAGGCCAGGTTGGACATTGGGCTTGGAGCAGCCTGGGACAGTGGGAGGTGTCCCTGGGACAGTGGGAGGTGTCCCTGGGACGGTGGGAGGTGTCCCTGGGACGGTGGGAGGTGTCCCTGCCATGGCACTGGATGAAATTTGAGGTCCCTTCCCACCCAAAGCATTCCAGGATTCCCTGATTCATGATTGAAACCATGTCCCAGATAAATCCCAGGAGGAGATTTATATATAAATTTAATATAAATCCCAGGAGCCCCCCAGGTTCTGTCCCCCCCAGTCCCCTTCTGCCCCTGCAGCTGCAGCTGGAGCCTGGAGCAGCCAGGGCTGGGCAGAGCTGTTGGAATTCTGGGCACTGAGAATTCCAGACTTTCTGTGCTCACAGGCACCGACCCCCAGGCAAACACTGCATTGACCTGAGGCCGTGGAAAAGGCTCCCAAAATTGAGTGACAGCTCTGGGATTGTGGGTGTGGGGTTTGGATAGAAGTGTGTGATGTCACAGGGGGGAAAATTCAGAGTTTAAGGGTTTAGAATATAGTAATATACACTAAATAGAGAGAAATATGGAGGGTTTAGGGTGTTGTCTGTCCTGCTACTTCACCTCCTTCTTCATGGTTTCAGGTGTTTTTTTCCAATAAGAAACCAACAGAGAGCTGCTGCTGCTGAGAGGATTCAGTGCCACGGGGCTGGGCACGGTTTTGTGCAGGGAAACCCGTCAGAAACCCAACGTGCAGGGCCCCAGAACCAGCAGCTCTGCTGGGATTCTCCGCTGGCCCCGTTTGTGGTGAGCCCTGGGGCTCAGCCACTGCCTCTGAGCATGGGCTTCACCTTCAAAAATAACAATCCCTGATGGTATTTAACCGGGTTTAACAGCCAATGTGTCAGACTCTGAATGTCTTGTGATGGAAAGACTTAATGCCTATTAATTAGGATCAGCATTACTATTTTTATGTGAAGTCTCCATGGTAATAATTCAGTTCTGGAGGGTGCCAGGGGACAATTTGGGTTGATTTTGATACGGAGAGCTCAGGCCGTTGCCACAACACTCTCGGTCTCTCGGCAGGGTCACTGTGAGAGACAAGATGCAGATTTTTTTGTCCCTTTTCATCAGCTCCTGAGAGGATAATTTTTAGAGGAGCAGCTACTCGTAATTTCGGGAGTTCAAGCACGGGAGTGTCTGTACATGTAATTACATTTCCTGTACCGGGCTGATTCCTTGTGAGATTGCTTTCCAGTGTGCAGAGCTCCTCGTTTGAAATTCCACCAAGCAGAGCTCAGAATTTCCTTGCCTGATACATTAAAAAACCTTTTTTTCCTTTTTTTTTTCGAAAGAGAACAACGGATCAATCCAAACACACACCAGGAGAGAGGCAGCTCTTGACTTCCTCTGGGTTAAAATATTCAGCCTGAAAGGGGGAGGTCTGAAATCCCAATTTTTCTTTATTTTTCCGGGCTCTTTTTTCCTGAAACTCATTTAATTCTTGCTTTTGTTGTGTTGTCATCTGAACACTCTTCGCTTTTTCCCAGGGCAGGGACACATCCCACTGTCCCAGGGACACCTCCCACTGTCCCCAATGTCCAGCCTGGCCTTGGGCACTGCCAGGGATCCAGGGGCAGCCAGAGCTGCTCTGGCAATTCCAGCCCAGCCGGGAATTCCCAATTCCCAATCTCCCATCCATTGCTGCCCTCTGGCAGTGGGAGCCATTCCCTGTGTCCTGTCCCTCCATCCCTTGTCCCCAGCCCCTCTCCAGCTCTCCTGGAGCCCCTTCAGGCCCTGCCAGGGGCTCTGAGCTCTCCCTGGAGCTTCTCCTCTCCAGGGGAACATTCCCAGCCTGGCTCCAGAGGGGCTCCAGCCCTGCAGCAGCTCCGTGGGTTCCTCTGGATCACTTCAGCAGCTCCAGGTCCTGCTGTGTCCCATGCCCAGGACATGCCTGGTGGCCCCAGGGATAACTTGGTGGCCTTGGGAATAACCTGATAGCCCTGGGAATAACTTGGTGGCCTTGGGAATAACCTGATAGCCCTGGGAATAACTTGGTGGCCTTGGGAATAACCTAGTGGCTCCAAGGATAACCTGGTGGCCTCGGGAAAAACCTTGTGGCCTTGGGAATAACCTGGTGGCCCCAGGAATGAC
The DNA here is from genome assembly GCA_013397395.1 of Sinosuthora webbiana. Taxonomy (NCBI): domain Eukaryota; kingdom Metazoa; phylum Chordata; class Aves; order Passeriformes; family Sylviidae; genus Sinosuthora; species Sinosuthora webbiana. Next base: position 81,639 of record VXBN01016034.1, read on the forward strand.
CTGGTGACCTTGAGAATAATCTGATGCCCTTGGGAATAACCTGGTGGCCTGAGGAATAACCTGGTGGCTCTGGAAATAACCTGATGGCCTTGGGATTACCCTGATGGCCTTGGGAATAACCTGGTGGCCCCAGAGATAATCTGGTGGCCTTGGGAACAGCCTGGTGGCCTTGGGAATAACTTGGTGACCCCAAGGATATCTTGGTGACCTTGAGAATACCCTGGTGGCCCCAGAGATAACCTGGTGGCCTCGGGAATAACCTGGAACAGAGGGAAAGAGGAGGGTGACCCATCCAAAGCCCCCAAAGCACCAGCCCAGGTGACACGTGGCTGGGTGAGGCCAGCGTGTTCTCAGCCCCATGAAGGTGTATCGAGCTCTGAGGGTGACCAGCAGCTTTTCAGAAGTGGCTTAGGGATAATCAGTGGCTTGATTGGGTGTGTTTTGAAAAAGCAAAAAGGTTTTAATTAAAGAAGAAAACAACAAACTGTACAGAAGAATAAAAGCCGTGCACAGAGCAGGGAAGGTCCCTGCACCTGCTGAGACGCCCTGAAAATGCCCCGAGGATCTCCACGCTCTCTCTTGTGTATTTAATGATCCAGGAGGGGTTTTGGCTCTGCTGCCCAAAAGAAAATAATGTTTTCTATATATTTTAATATTTTATATTATAATAATATCTAATAATATAATAATATACAATTATACATATAATATTTCTCTATATTATATACATTCCTTGAGGGAGCAGCCCAAGGGTCCAACAGGTGCCTTTGTGCTGGGCCAGTTCTGCTGAGAGGAGCACGGAAATTCCTGGTTCTTCTTCCTTAAAAGTCCAGGGGTGAAACCCAAACCCTTTCCCTGATAAACTGTAGGGGTGCTCCACAACACCCAGTGACACCCTCAGCCCTGGCCAAGCACCCGTGACAGATCCCCTCTGGCTTCTCTGCTGTGCCAAGGCAAAGCTCTCCCGGCCTGAATAAATATATTTCTTTCAGCTTTGGCTCTTCTGTTTGCTCCGTGATTTATCCCACACTCAATATTTCATCTTCGCCTTGCAAAAAACGGCTGCAGCTTTCACAGGAACGTGTCATTTCCTTCTAAAAGCCTTTTGTTTAGGGCAGTTTTGGGTTGTTTTTTTATTTTTGGAGATGTCTATTGCTGCTTCCGAAACGAGGTGACGTGTTGAGGTGTAGTAAAGGCAGAAGAGAAATTCAGATCGAAAAATCTGAAGGGTTTTGGCCGAAATTGTTGGCCAAATTGAGTCTGATTTGCAAAAAAAAACAATTGTGCTCAATGCGAAATGGGAGTTTTTGATGTAATTAAGCAGCTCCACCTGTCCTGGGTGATTACTGCCTGCTCTGCATTGCTGGTATTATTCTCACATTAAGTGGAGATTGTGATGGCAAAGGGAATGATGGCACGAACAGATTAAAAAAATAAGCTCATTTGGGGGTTTTTAATAAAGAAAAAATCCCAAGCAAATCGAATTTTTTGACGCAGAACCTTTTCAGCTCGTTTGCACACAATGCCAGCGGAAAAGGCACCTTCCCCCCGCCCCTTCTCATTTCACATCCCCGTGACAGTAAAGCAGCAAACAGACTTTTAAAATAATGACTCCCAGTTTGAAGCCCCGTCTAATGAGCTACAGGCTCGGCAGCATTGTTCTGGAGCTTTCCACAAAGGGAATTACAGTGAGATCATCCCCACGGGGACTGCAGTGGCCACGGTCCCCAAACCCCACGGGAATGGCTCCGGGTGGCACTGGGGGAACCCTGGGCTGCTCCCGGACCCACCGAGGGGTGGCTGCAGGTTTGGGGAGCACCAGGGACGCCTGGCCACGGGAGCAGCACCCAGAAATGACCCAAAGCTTCTCCTGCCCCCCAGGTGATGGAGAAGGAGGTGATTTACTGAGCTCTTGTGTGATTACATCTCCACGGCAGCAAATAACGGGGATTTCACACACAGCCTCCACAGGGCTTTGGGCAAATAATCAAAGCAAATAGGCCGTTATTCCTTCATTAATTTTGTCTCCTTGTTTTTTCTTCTCCTAGTGAAATATCCATGTGCTTGTTCCTTTTTCTCTGGATAAAATCACAGTTCAGATTTATCCCTCATTCAGATTTATTTGAAGAATATTTAAAATTAAACTTCCACGGGGACTAGAGCTGGTCCCAGCCCTGGGGTGGCAGCAGGGTCAAGTTTTGGTTTTCCTGTATTTGAGGCTCTGTGGTGCCCAGGGGTGCAGCTGTGAGCTCACAGTCAGTGTCACTCAGCTCTGCACACAGCAGGGACACAAAACAAATCCTTTTCCTGCTGCACACCAAGGACAGCTGGGACAAGTGTTCAGGCCCAAAGGCACAAACAAGGCTGGGCTGGAGGGAGAGAACAACAAGGATGGGACTGCATCACCTGCAGCTGGGATTGGACAATTCAACCCCAAGGTGCAAATGGACCAAAACTTGGAAAAGTGTGAGACCTGGTGACCCTTTGTCCATTTTGTGTCCATTTTGTGACCATTTTGTGTCCATTTTGTGTCTATTTTGGGACCATTTTGTGACCATTTTGGGTCCACCTTGGGTGTAGCCCTGGCCAGGCTCTTGTCCTGCCCAAGGTGGATCCTTAAAGGCCTTTTAATAAATCTCTCCTTTATTCTCCAGCCCTGCCCAGTCTCTGTTCCAGCTCAGCCTGCCCAAGGCCTCACTGGGACAGGGCTGGGGTGCCCAGGGACAGGACCTGGAGGGGCTGGAGCAGCTCTGGGGAAGGGAATGGGGCAGGGAAGGGGCTGGAGGAGCAGGAGAGGCTGAGGGAGCTGGGAAAGGGGCTCAGGGGACAGGGACAGGACAGGGGGAAACGGCCTCAAGGTCTGCCAGGGGAGGTTCAGGTTGGATATTGGGAAAATCCCTTCCTGGAAGGGGTTGCAAAGCATTGGGATGGGCTGCCCAGGGCGGAGTCCCCGTCCCTGGGGGGATTTAAAACTCCTGCCCAGGTTGGAGTTAACCCTGCGCTTTATTACCCCTGACCTGGGGTTAATCCCGAGCTTTATTTCCTGACCCCACAGCCCTGCCTGGGCTCTGGCAGTGTGCTGGGGCTCACTGGGGCTCACTGGCACCAGCCCTTGGAGAGGAGGATCCAATCCCCCTCTCCTCACACAACCCCTGGCACTCAGTGACTCCAAGCAAATCACTCTGAGCTCTAAAGTCACAGAAACAGGGACAAAAAGTGTCATTTCTCAGCCCAGGACAGAGGCTCTCCGAGAGCTGAGCGCTTGGGTGAAGAATTTACACGAGACATAAAGCAGCCCAGCTCAGGTATTGATTAAGGGCTGAAACAGAAGTAGTTACAAGTAATTTATTCTTTATTCCCTGACATAATACAGGAATTATTTAATTAGGAACAGAATTATTTACAGAAGGCGCGTTCGCGGCGAGTTTAAATCAATGGGTTCAGTTAATAAGCAAAAATATAAATCTAGGCGGGGTTTAATTAACTGCAGGCCTGTCAGCGGTTCTGTGAGTGCATCCCACTCTGGCAGCAGCTCTGGGTGATTTTTATGGATAGCTCACCTTTAAATTAATTTCTTTGTGCAGGTTTCGTGCTCTGCTTTGAAACCCTCTCCACTTCCCTGTGTTTGATGGGAGCAGGGGGGAATCCTCCTCCTCAGGCAGTGCCTGGTGAAGATGTTCCAGCAGACAGGGGCAGGGGAGCTGTGCCAGGGCTCCAGGAGAGCTGCACGGGGCTGGGGACAGGGCAGGGAGGGACAGGACACAGGGAATTGTAGCCCTGGTTTGTGCCTGAGGTGTTTTGATTTTCTGGAATTCCCTCCCCAGGGAATTTTCTGTAAACAGGAGAAATGTTTTTGTAGCTGTAACTTTGTTATTCATTCCTTTCCCCAGGAGGGACTTCTCCTTGCTGTCCCTCTGCTCTGACCAATGGGAGTGAAGAGGTTTGTCTTTGTGTCACCAATGGGATTGGTCTGTGTGAAATGGTATAAAAGGGAGACACATCCCATAAATAAAGGAGTCATTTTCAGCCTTCTGAATCTTGGAGTCTGTGCCCTTGTGGTGTAAAACAGTGTCAGGGAATGGCTTCCCACTGCCACAGGGCAGGGATGGATGGATGGGATTTTGGGAATTGTCCCCTGGGAGGGGCTGGCACAGTGTCCCCAGAGAAGCTGTGGCTGCCCCTGGGTCTCTCCATCCCTCAGTAAAAATTCACTTTCCTCAGCCAGAAATGCAGATCCTGTCCCTAAGCATGAGCCCCTTGCTGAGGGGAGTCTGCTGCCAAACACAAAAATGATGAAGGGAAGTCAGAGTTTTGGATTTTCGGAAGAAAATCCTTCAGTTCTTCGGCAAATCTGTAATTTCCGAGGGAATTTCTGCTTGGATGACAACCCTCTGGCTGGTTTCCTTTCTTTCATATCAGCAGAAATGGAAATATGGATCCACTTAGGGTTGGATCCGTCCAGAGGTTGTGGAATTTATCCTCAGTACTTTAAAAACAGAGTGGTTTTTGGAAGAGGAGTAATTCTCTCCTTTCTCCAGAGGCAGCAGGAAGGATGGAGAACATGTTTCCTATTTCATCACAATATTTTCCAGCGAAGGAAAGCCCAGCACATTCCTGACCTGTCTGACAACATCCCTGTCCCACGGCACCGACAGAAAAGTGAGGGTGAGCAAAAGGAAAAATTATTCATTCATCTCGTTGCCGTTGTTTACACGACAGAGATTTGTCTGAGCACAGGCAGGAATCCCTTCCTCCTTCCTGCCAAGCTCTTGAACCGGGATTGAAGCCACTGCCTCGTGTTAATTAACACTAATGCTCAATTAAATCAAGTAAACATTAAGATTCATGAATTACAACCTTCCGTTTATTCGAAGGCAGCTTGTCAGGATGCAGCCACACAAAAAGCCCAAAGCCAGGGATTGCACCAGGGAGGCTCAGGAGCCTTTCCAGGGGGTTCTGGTGATGTCTCAGTTTTATCTCCCATGTGTTCCAGGTTCTGTGGTGCCCAGGGGTGCAGCTCTGAGCTCACAGTCAGTGTCACTCAGCTCTGCACACAGCAGGGACACAAAACAAATCCTTCTCCTGCTGCACACCAAGGACAGCTGGGACAAGTGTTCAGGCCCAAAGGCACAAACAAGGCTGGGCTGGAGGGAGAGAACAACAAGGATGGGACTGCATCACCTGCAGCTGGGATTGGACAATTCAACCCCAAGGTGCAAATGGACCAAAACTTGGAAAAGTGTGAGACACTGTGTGTCCTCTGTCTGAGTTCTGCATTTCTTGTAGACACTTTCCCAGGCTCTTCCTCATTATTTTTAGAGCTGTTGTTGTTCCCGTAACCTTGAGGAATCCCTGAGAACTCTGGAAAACAAGACTGCAGGTGTCTTCTACAGTTTGGCTGGTGCAGGGGATGGCCCAAGGTATTCAGATCCATTGCTACAAGGGTGTTTGCCAGGTTGGACTTGAAGCTCCTTTCCTTGGTGTGCTGGGAGAGCAGCCCCAGCACCGCAGTGACACCCTCAGAGCTTCTCTCCTGAGCACAGCAGCTGCTCATGGCTGGGCTTCCCTCAAAACAGGGGGCAGGGAATATCCTGGAGGGACCCACAGGGATCATCCCAGCCCCTGTCCTTGCCCAGACCCCCCAACAATCCCACCCTGGGCATCCCTGGCAGTGTCCAAAGGCTCCTGGAGCTCTGGCAGCCTCGGGGCCGGGACCATTCCCTGGGGAGCTTTTCCAGGGCTTATCCCACCCTCTGGGGGAAGAGCCTTTCCCTGATCCCCATCCTGACCCTCTCTGGCAGCTCCAGCTGTTCCCTGTGTCCTGTCCCTGTCCCAGAGCAGAGATGGGAGCTGCCCCTCCACTTCCCATCCAGAGGAAAATTGCCCTGGTTGCTCTGTGCACTCATTTACTCAACACCCAAGGAATTATCTGGACAATGCAGAGTATTTGGACAATCCAGAGCAAGGAATGATTTGGACAACAGAGCAAAAAGCAGGGGCTGTGCAGGGGCAGGTGGTGGCTCTCAGGGAACCATTCCCCTGGAGCACAGGACCCCTCCCTGCACCAGCTCTGGCCCCGGAGCAGCGAGACTCGAGGCACAGAGCTCCTCTAAGGAAAGCACTGATGTGCGCCCCGAAAAATCACGATTCATTTCTCACTCCTCCACCTGATTTCTTAATTTCAACCTGGAGCTGCTGTGGCTGGGAGTAGCTGCCAGCCCAGCTGTTCAGGCTGACCCCTCCCCAGACAAGCATCATTTCCTGCCCAGCAAAGTGGCACAGCAGCAGCTGACGCTGAGGAGGAACTGCAGGAGCTGCAGAGTTTCCCCAGAGCTGCTGGACCTTTTCCCTGTGAGCTCAGATTCACTCGTGGAAATCCTGTTTGCTCGGCTGCATTCAGGGCTGGGCCTGCAGAGCTTCCTGGGCCGGCCTGGGGGAAAATCTCCCTGTGGGAGCAGCTCCAGAAGAGCAAGGCACAAAAGGCACCAGTCAGATTTTTGTCCCCACTTCTGGTTTTTGGGGCTCCTCGTCTTCCTTTCCTCTCCATTCATTTTCCACTTTCCAGCTGGCAGTGCAGCTGGGTTTGTTTTGCTGACCCTCAGGACGTGTGTGCTGAGCTTTATTGATGGAGCAGCAGGACCTGAGCAGTGACACGGACAGTGACATCCCCCTGCTGCTCCAGGAGCGAGCCTGCCCCAGCATTCCATGCCTGCCCCAGCATTCCATCCCTGCCCCAGCATTCCATCCCTGCCCCGGCATTCCATCCCTGCCCCAGCATTCCATCCCTGCCCCAGCATTC
>VXBN01016038.1:0-10359 GCA_013397395.1 Sinosuthora webbiana
GCCCGGTCCTGCAGCGCTGCCTCCCGTGCATTGTCCCCGCCGCCCTGCAGGGGACACCGGGCTGCTGGCGGCTCCGTCCCCTGCTGTCCCGCACGGGAGCTGCAGGCGACAGTTCCCAGGGGACGAGGGGATGGGAAAGCAGCGGCGGTGCCGGGGTTATTGGTGTCACCGTGACGGCGATGTCCTCACCTGCTAGGCACGGAGTGAGGAGCAGCCCCAGGATGGCCTGGGGAAGGCACAGCACCTCAGCAGCACAGGGGACACCCCCCAGAACAGGGGACACCCCCCAGCACAGAGGACACCCCCCAGCACAGGGGACATCCTGAGCTGACAGGACATCATCCCTCAATGTCTCTCCTCGGCTCCCCGGTGGCGCACAAAGGACTGATGTGAACAAACCCCTGCCGCTTTTAAGCCTCGCAGATATTAATTTTTAGCTGTTTTACACCTACAGCAGCGCTTCTAGCCCTGGGCTCAGGCCGGGGTGTGGCAGCCCGCGGGGACAGGGCTGTGCCGGGGTGTCTGGGGGACATCCAAGGTCGCGGGATGTGACGGATGGCGCGGCTGAGCCGGCGGGGACGCGCAGAGCCCGACAGGTCCCGGTCTAACAGCGAGAGACAGTGACTGGTGCGGAAATCAAATCCCATTTTCCTGCCGGGATCAGCGCTGGCGGCCGCGGGGGAGCGGCGGCACAGAGACAGGCTGGGGATTCTGCGGAGCTCTTATGTAAAGGCGTTCAGACACCGGCTCTGCCCAGGGGGGCTCTGGCGTGCCTTAACCCTTCGCTGCTCGGGGAGCTGATCATTCCCTCCCCGGAGCCTGTGGTGCAGGGGAACAGGCAGGCATCCTCCTCTCCCACCCCACATTCCTCTGCTCCCTGTTCCAGAGCAGGAAAACAAGCAGGCATCCTCCTCCCCAGCCCCACATCCCTCTGCTCCCTGTTCCAGAGCAGGAAAACAAGCAGGCATCCTCCTCCCCAGCCCCAAATCCCTCTGCTTCCTGTTCCAGAGCAGGGGGGCAGGCAGGCATCCTCCTCTCCCACCCCACATCCCTCTGGCCCCTGTTCCAGAGCTGCCCACCCCACACTCCCGCATTGCTTTTGTGCCTCTGAAGGAAAATCCTGCCAGAAAAAGAGTTCCAAAAAGCCCCGAGGCCGCTGGGGCAGGGCAGACACCCTCCTCCCTCTCTGTTTCCTGTGGGATCCGTGGTGCAGGAGCCTCGCAGGGCACTCTCCTCATGCACTGACCCGCTGTGTCTGCTCCAAAACCCATCCCAGAGCCCTGGCCTGGCCTGGGCTCCCTCCCGGGCCGGGCTCTGTGCCCATCTCCGACCCCGCTGCCGTGGAGGACCCGGCACAGACCCCGGGAAAGGCGTTTGTTGTCCCTGGAGTGCTCCAGCCCCGCAGCCGCTGGGATGGGGGAGAGAACCAGAGAGCCGAGGAAAGCTGTGGGCTGAGCTGAAGGCAGTTTAATAGGAACAGCAAAAGCTGTGTGTGCAGGCAGGGGGAAGCCAGGAATTCATTCCCCGCTCCCCATGGGTGAGCAGGGGTTCAGCCACTGCCGAGGGGGAGCTGGGGAAACAAACCCAGCACTCCCAGTGCTCCCCACTTCACCCTGGTTCCTGTCCTGAGCATGGTCTGGGATACCCCGGGGGTCAGTCGGGGTCACCTGTCCCAGCTGTGTCCCTCTGTGCCCCCCCAGCCTGGTCCCCGGGGGTGACAGAGGAGCAGGAGAGGCCTTGGCGCTGTTCAAAGGCTGCTCAGGCACAACAAAACATCTTTGTGTTATCAACCCTGCCTTCAGCACAAACCCAAACACGGCCCCGGCACGGAAATTAACCCTGCCCCGGCCCGGGCCCAGCACATCCCCACATCCCCAGCCCCACATCCCACATCCCCATCCCCACATCCCCANCATCCCCACATCCCACATCCTCACATCCCCATCCCCACATCCCCAGATCCCCAACCCCACATCCCCACATCCCACATCCCCACATCTCCAAATCCCCACATCATTCCCACACCCCAGCTGGCTGGGATTGCTCTGCTGGGCCTGGGGCTGGGCAGGGAAGGGGCTGGGAGGGCTCTGCAGGGACTGGGATCATCCCCAGTGACAACACGGGGCTCTCTGGGGTGTCCCGGGCTGCTGCAGCCTCCCCGTGCCGCACTGGGAGCTTTTGTGGCAAAAAGCAGGAGTTAAAGGTGATCCCAGGCTGGGATCTCTGCCCCCAGCTGCCCACACAGAGGTTGGGGTTTGAATGTGAACTCTGGGGTTTTACACCCCTAAATCCAGAGGGGTTTTGTTCCTCAGGGAAGTGGGAAGGAAACCTCGGCCCCTTTACTTCGTGGGGTCGGCCCTGGGAGCCCCCAGCTGCAGGATGGCAGCCCCAAGGGATGTTCCCTTCCAGCCGAGCATCCCAGTGGGTCTGCCCTGCTCCCATATCCAAACCCCTGCCTTTAAAATTAAAAAAAAAACAACCCCAACAAACCGACCCCAAACAAAACAAACGGCGCTGCCCATTGATATTCCCATTGATATTCCCCTCACAGCCGTGCCTGCAGCAGGGCTGGGCTATGAATGGACACATTCCTGTTCCCACCAAAGCTTCCCACTCCTGGAGCTGAAATCCCACGGAGTCAGCACAGCCCCAGCTCCTCACATCCCAGTCTCCTTCTCCTCCTGCCCTCCTCTCCCTCCTGGGAGCCCCTTCCAGGGCACATCCCTGCAGCAAACCCGAATTCCCAGCTCCAGCCCTCGCTGCCATCCGCAGAAAAACCTCATTTGCTCGATTGGAGCTTCCCCGTTGATTTAATTAATGCAAATCCAGACACGTGTTAAACCTCCCTGTAATTACCGTAAGGCTCTCGTGGTTTTTGTTGGGTATTTTATTTTATTTTTCCCCCATTTTCCTTGTGTTTTTAAGGAAAACAGCGAGGCCTGGATTCACAACAGCCTGTGGAGGTGCAGGGCTGAGCCCAGTGGGAGCTCTGGGGGGCCAGTGTCCAACCCCAAAGACCAGCGTGGACAAAAGTCCAGTGTTGCCCCAACCCCAACCCCAGGCAGCACCTCCTTGAGCAGAATTCCCCAAATCCCTTTGATTGGTGACGATTCACTTGCTCTCGTGTCGGGTTTTTTTCCACTGGAAAAATCACAGCTTCGCTCTGGGTGAGATACCGAAGGGGGAAAAAAAAAAAGAAAAATCAAGTTTCTTGCTCTCTGGAGTGAATTCTTTTTTCTCATCTCCTCCTTCAGCTGAGCAGGCTGGATGCTCCCAGTCACGAGGGACTCAGCTCCACATTTAAATCTTGCCGAGTTCCTCCCACGCCGGGCCCTGGGGCAGGACAGACCCTCGGCATGTGGAGCTGCAGGCTGGCTGCTCTCCCCGTCCCCTGCCCTCCAAAATGCAGCACCACGGGCCAGGAGGGCTCCTGCTCCCCCAGCCAGCTGCACCCAAGGGATTTTTGAGGCACAAACGGTTTTTCCAGCGGTTTTCCCTCTGTGGCAAAAGCCCCGTTCGGGGCTGGAGCCATCTCCTGCCACCCCAGGGATGATTCCTGAATAAACATGGGGGGGAAAAGGGGCTGAGGAGGGAAAGTGAGAGGGAAGAGGGGCTGTGTGAGGTCTCTCTGCTCTGAAAAAGCCACTGAGACAGATTGAAATGATGCATTTTGGGCTGCATCCAGCTTTCCCCCATGTTAGGAAGGACAGGCTGAGCTCAGCTCAGTGTGGTGGAGAGGAAAGTGGGGAGCTGGGCGAGCAGGAGACCCCAGCCCCTCCTTTTTTAACCCTTCAGCTCGTATTTCCACCCCAAAACGTGGTGCTGAGCCCACCAGCAGCCCTCCCTGGGTGACACCAGAGCCCCCAAACCCGTTCAGGCTGTCTCGTCCCTCTGACAACATTCACCACACAGTGCCTTGGCTGGGGGTTGTGTTTTTTGGGGGGGGTTATTTATTTTCTAATTTCATTAAAACAAAGCCCTTGTGTTGCCCATGGCACGGGGGTGCCTCTCGGGGTGTTGATTTTGGCGTGGAGCAGCAGATTGCTGGTTGATTGTATAAAAAGATGGATGTTTTTTTTCCAGCAGAAAGGCTGGCTTTGTCTTTTCTCCCAGCCACGGTGGATGTGTCAGGTTCTTTTGTCTTTTAATTTATATATTGATCTATCACGGGCTCAGATTAGTAGGGGGGAAAGAAAAGGGATCAAAAAGCACGGGGCAAATGTTAAGTGCAGGTGTTGTTTCCCTGCTGGTATTGCTGAGACGCCAGGGAAGGAATTAACCCATTTAACGTGGAATTGTCACTGCAGACAGGAGGGGAGCTGCTCCTTGTCCTGAGAGGATCCAAAACGTGGAAACGCAGATCTGGACTGAAACCCAAACATCCATAAAACCCCACCCCAGACTCACCCCCTGGGCTCACAAATCCTGTGGGAAGAGACCCCCAGTGTCTGATGGATCCCACCCACAAATACCCGCAGATATTCCACGGAAAACTCAGCTGTGGATGTTCCTCTGGGTTCTCCTGCATCCCCTGGGTGTGAGGAGCGGGGGGACACTTCAAAATTCTGCCTTTTGGCCACAACTTCAGCCTCGTGCTCTGAGTCTGCAGGGCCCGGGCACCCGAGAACTGCAAATCCACCTGTTCCCCAGGCGGGAGAGCTCCTGAAAAAATAAAACACTGCTCCCATTCGGCTGGGCACGGATTTTGCCGGGGAAACCGCTCTGATTTCGGGTGGCCCAAGAGAATTATTTTCACATTTGCCCTTTTGTGGGGGCTGTCACAAGGCCATTCATTTTGTTTGTTTGATGTTGGGGAAGTCATATTCCTTTAAGAGGATTCCCACCCCTCAACTCCTCCCCTCGTGACACTTCCAAGCCGCAGTTTGTCTTGGAAGGGTGGGAGTATTTTTAACCATATCACGCCAGGGAAGTATTAATAGCACAATGGGCTCGCTGAGCTGCTGCTGGAGCTCAATCCATGTTTTAAACCCAAGCAACTAATTAGGAGCTGGGGAATAATTAGTGCTACACGCAGCTTTTCTTCAGCTCTCCCCCCCCCGACCACCTCACCCCTTCCCATTTTCAAAGCTCCACGGCAAATGCCTGTGCTGGAATGTTCTGTGGCTGTTGAATATTTCATAGCCCCTCCATGCTTTGCTGTTCCATGTGGTTGTCGGGATCCCAGCGTCTCCTGCGCTGCATCCCGGCTGCCTCTGACACTCTGGGAATGCCATCGGTGCCTGGAGAAATGGAAAAACCCCGAAGCCCCCGAGCCCCGTCCCCTCCCTCGTGCTCCCGACGCAGCTCGGAGCAGCACCCAGGTTATTTTTGAGCCCTGGGCAGGGAGATGTTTACGGGCTGCCTGGAATAGCAGCAGCTCTCGGCGCTCCAGATGGAAATGCAAATTTGCCGGCTCGGCTCCGGGAGCAGAGCGGGAGGAGCGGGGGAGGAACGGGCCGGGGCCGGGCTGGGAGCGGGGACAGCTCCGGGATGGCTCCAAAATGTGTTTGTGGACACGGGGAGGGGGACAGGCGGCAGCCACAGGGACCTGGGATGGTCTGAGGAGGGAGAGCACACCTGCAGGGATGGGGATGGGAATGGGAATAATGGGGATGGGATAATGGGGATGGGAATGGGATAATGGGATAATGGGGATGGGATAATGGGATAATGGGTATGGGAATGGGGATGGGAATAATGGGAATGGGGATAAGGATGGGAATAGGGATGGGAATGGAAATNGGGAATGGGAAGGGGAATGGGGATTGGAATGGGGATGGGGATTGGGATGGGAATGGGAATAATGGGGATGGGAATGGGAATGTGGATGGGAACAGGAACGGGAATGGGAAGGGGAATGGGGATAATGGGAATGGGGATGGGAATAAGAACAGGAAGGGGAACGGGGATGGGCATGGGCATGGGAATAATGGGAATGGGGATGGGGATGGGGATGAGAATGGGAATGGGGATGGGGATGGGAATGGGAATGGGGCTGGCAGTTGGGATGGGGATTGGGATGGGGATGGGAATGTCCTGCGGGATGTGCTGCCGCAGAGGAGAGCCCGCGCCGGGGCCGCGCCCGCCCGTGGGAGCGCCGCTGGTGTGAATCCTCGGCTCTCTAATAATAGTTGGGCTTGTGATGGAGCCTTTCTCTCGCCCCTGCCTCTCCCCAGCCATCTGTTCCCAAGAAACTTGTGGAATTCTTGTGGCTGAGCTCGGGGCCGTGTCTCTGGGAGGGGCAGCTGGCGGGGCTGGGGGAGAGCTCCAGGCTGGGCTCTGGGGCTGCAGAGCCCCGTTTTCCTGGGAATTAAAGGGTGGGAAACATCCCCGGGCAGGCTGCGAAGGGAATTCTGCTGTCAAAGGCAGGTCTGCTCAGGGGATAGAGCAGGCCCTGCCGCACTGAGGATGAGTGAGAACCCCTGACCTTATTGCAGGGCCCTTTCTGAGGGTTTGGGTATTTTTTAGGAGGCAAACAGCGTTCCTGCAGCCCCTGCCTTCATTTCATTAGGATCTTACACCCTCCTTGTGCTGCAGAGCCTCGTCACCCCCACCACCACAGGATTTGGGTGTCAGCCCCGCGGCCGCATCCGGAGGAGTGTGAACGTGACATTTCTGGGCTCTGTTGCCCCAATATCAGAGCAATTAATTGATATTTCCGTCCCTGTGGCTGCAGGCGCGGTCGCCATCTGTGCTCGGCGCTCTCACTCGTCTCGTTTAAGGGAGGAATTAACAGATTTCGAGTGAATTTCTCGACAAAACAACCTGTCTGATGGGCGAAAAAATTCAATTATTTCCAGCAGCGCATTGGGAGGTGCAAATTTATTCCGAAGGGAACGTTTTCCTTAATGGTGTTTTTCGGCATAAATATAGTACCAGTCTAAACACCTCCAGTAAACAAATATCAATTACCTTAAACGTTTCCTGCCCGTGGAAAAAGCTTTCATTGTGAGGGAGACACTCCCTAAAAATCTGGGTTTGTTCTTCACTTCCACGGGCTCCTGGGCTGCCTTCGGATTAAAATGCGATTTTTATCTGAAGATCAAGAATTTTTAAGGTCGGAAAAAGCCTCTGAGATCACAGAGTGGATTGAGAGAGATCTTGTAGCCCTTCCCTACCTCTGAGCTCCTTTTAAAGCGCTGCTTCCTGCAGCAGGCTGGTCGTTAAATCCCTCAAACCGACCCGCTGGGGTCAGATAATAGATTGAATTCCTTGTTTTAAAATAAACTTTGCTAACTCGGGGGCTGTTGCCAGCCCTTGCGAGTATCACTGACCAAGGTGCTCCAAAACATCCTCCGATTAACAAATAAACTGTCAGTCCCTCCACCACCACCACCGCCGCTTAAGGCTGGCAATTTAATACTCAGGAACCACATTTTCTTGTTGGAGATTAAATATTTTTGCAAGTTAAAAGAGCTGCCGTGGGCTGAGTTGTCACCTAATTATGTCAGTCTCTTTGTGGGGTGTTTTGATAAGCACATCAGAGCAGAGGCTTTAATCTTTGGGCTAAATCTGATCCCGTCACGTCCCGAATTCGCACCCTCTGCTGAGACCTGGATTTTTGGGTTTCACCCAGAGCTGGGACGGAGCTGAGGGGCCCCAGGTTTGGGTTTTTGGTGGGGTTGAGCCCCCCTGGAGCACTGAGGGGCACGGTTTGAAGTGGGTGCTGTTATTGGGTTCCCCATAGGCACCGGTCGTATTCCCAATTTTCAGAGCCTCTGTCCTTTCTGCTCTGGGAATGTCTTCTGCAGGTCCTGCTGGGCTCCTTTATTTTCCTCAGGAGGCAGAAATTCACCTGGCAGAAATTGATTCTGATGTTGAATCTGGGCTGGAAACGGCGTTTGTCTTCTCCAACCTGTTTTGGGGCTAAATGTGACATTTTGGGAGGATGTTTCTGCCGCTGCTGCTGCCCTCTTAGTGGTAAAACTGGAATTAAAGCACAAAAAAAAAAAAAAAAAAAGGTTTTGTTGGTGATAAGGAATCCAGTAGATAAAAACTACCACAGCCACATGCCGAGGAGGGAAGAGTCTGTTTGGAACCGCAGCAAATGTGTCAATAAACACAAATCAAATGCAAATTAAATAAAAGCTTTTCATGCACTCCATTCTCCTCGAGATCAGACAGAAATAAATGCCACATAAACAAACGGGGTTTATGAAACGCTCCAAAAATAAAACCGCTCTTGCAACAAGGCCAAAAAAACGAGAGATTGCCTCCGTGTCTTTCCACCTGCTGGGAGCTCTTGTTCTTCCCTGTGTCACAACAGTGCTCAAAGGGTTTGGCTCAAATCAAAACCAGCGGTGGCAGGTGCTGTAAAGGGGCTGGGGAAGAGCCTCATCCCAAAAGATAGGCCATGGAAAATGCCAGAGGAGAACGAGAGCAGATCCCAAATCCTCTTCCCAGCCCTGCCAAGAAGTTTCCCTCTTACATAAGAGAGTTCTTACCCAAAGGAAATATTTTTGGCTTTTAAGCCAATCTGCAAAGGAAGGTGAGCTACACTCAGGTTTTCTTTTTTCTTTTATTTTTTTTTTCCCTTTTTTCTTCCTTTTTCCCCCCAGAAGATCAGCTGGGAAGTGCCGGCATGACTCGTAGCTGTGTCTCAGCCTTGCACAAAGCCTCCTCCAAAGGCTGGGAAGGGAATTTCCTGCTCCCCTCCCCGGGGCTGAGCGCTGACCCGAGGCCCTCCCACAGGTACCAGACCCAAAGGCCCGAGCCCAGGGAACCTCGTTTCCCCTGGGAAATCCGGGGATCATCCCGGGATAAGCTCATTGATTTGACTCGAAAGCATTAATATTAAAGCCCTCAACACGCTGTTGGGCTGCCCTGGTGATGATTAATAAATGACAAAGTGAAACACAGGCTGGTGGCGGGGGCTCTTGGCTGCTTTTGTCTCCCCACGGCGTTTCATCCGAGCGCTCGAGATGTTTCCTTGGGGAACTCGTGTGTCGTGGGTGCCACGGGTGTGTTTTCCCCGGGATGGAGCAGCCAGGGATGATCCCAAAGGGCCGAGCAGCCGCCTCAGGTTTCAGATCTCGGACCTGGGATCCCGAAAATCCCACAGAAAAGGTTCCACCAGGCAGCTGGAAAATGGCTCTTCCCGTGCCCACCCCGGCAGAAGCCTCTCCCAATTCTCGCAGCTCGGCGGCTGGATGTGGTTTCCATGGAAATAGACGTCAGATCAGCAAAAAACAGGGCCAGTGTTTAAAATAATCTCTGTTTTGAAAGCTTCCTGCCTTTCTGTCACAATATTAACCTTCCACAAGGTAGGATTCCTCTCTTTTTGGTGCAGAATCCCGGGGTTTAAGAGGGTGCATGGCAAGGAGTGGGGGGTGGGTCCCAGAAAAGTCCTTTTTTTGGGATTGAGGGTGTGGGGGCTGCTGGGCTGGGGCTGCAGAGGAGGGTTTGGTTGTGTGTCCATCTGCCTTTTGTGTGGATTGACTCTTGGTGTGGCCGGAGCGTGGGAACCACCACGGGAATTGCAGGGGATTCATCTGTGTGGGACACGTGGACACAGAGTGGATTTGTTGGAGGCAGGTTTGGGAATGGGACACTTCCCTGGGGCTGGCAGTGGCGTTGTCCTGGGGAGGGGACACTCCCAGGGCAGATCCGTGCGGAGCCACCGTGCCCATTCCATGGAATCTGCACAAATTGGGTTTTGTCTGGATGTGCTTGAGCTCTCTGGTGTCACCCTAAAGGAGAGAGTGGCCAGGTCCCCAAGACGCTGTGGGACTGTCCTGTGGTGGCTGTGACCCTGAAATGACCAAAGGGACTTGGTGGTCATCTTGATGATGACCAGGAGCCCTGAGGTGGCCATGCCCTTTACATAGGTGACCATGGATCTGAGGTGACCAAGGTCTCAAGGCATGTGGCCACGGCTTTGAGGTGACCATGATCTTGTGGTGACCATGACCTCTGGATGACCATGGCCACGAGGTGACCATGGATCTGAGATGACTATGGCCAGGAGGTGACCATGGATCTGAGATGACTATGGCCAGGAGGTGACCGTGGGTCTGAGATGACTATGGCCATGAAGTGATCATGGCTCTGGGTGACCACGGCCGTGAGGTGACCAGGGCCATGAGGTGGCCGCAGCTCTGGTCATCCCAGCCAGAGCTCCCCTCCTGCCATCCCCCCTGCCGGGCCGGACACCCCTGACCACAGCACCGGCCCTGACGCCCCTGTCCTCCCCACCGCAGGGGTGAGGCACAAAGGGAGTTCCGGGGGCAGGAGCGGGATCCCAGCGCGGGGCTCTGGGGGCCGGGGGTCCCTGGGGCCCGGGGGGCGTCGCGTTTGGGCCCCGCACCCCCGGCCCGGCCCGGGCCAAGCGCGGGGGCCGCCGCCCCCCGCCGGGGGCGA
>VXBN01016038.1:32835-46429 GCA_013397395.1 Sinosuthora webbiana
AAAAAAAAAAAAAAGGCTTTTCCCTTAATTTGATTTGGTCCAACAAAATTGTGCTTCAGAGAGCAGTGAAAGCATCAGCAGGCAGGGCTGGCTGCAGGCAGCTACTGAAGATGCTCTGTCTCCTCACAAGTCTGTAGCAATATGCCTCAAAACCTGATTCACTCAACTTTTCCTTCTCCAAATTGCAAAACGAAGCTCACTCTGTATCCAGGCATTGGCACAGAGCAGGAGCAACTGCTCAGGGTGGCTTCACATAAGGGATAATGGCTTCATGTCTGAACTATCTCTTTGGAAAAAAATTCCTGAATTTTTGTACTTCTGGCTTTTAGAAGAGCCCAGAGCCCTTTTAGAACTGCTCCCAGGGCAGTTCCCAGAGGGAACTTCATGGTTCCTCACCCAGCATGACCTGGCAGCTCAAACAGGGCCCAGAGCACCAAGGGGGTGCACAGTCCCAGCTCCAAGGGGACACAGGGAGAAGCTCCCAGAGCTGCTGGCAGGGAGGGAGGGAGGGATGGGTATGTGGGACACTGCTCACTGCTGTGTCCTTCAGCCTGGGGGAGCCCCTGGGGGCTCCCAAACTGATCCTCACCTGACCCCTCTGAGCTGCACCAAACCTCAAGGCCCCGGTGCCCACTCCTGGTGTCCCTGTGCCACCCCCAGGGGCACACACCGTGCCTGAGGGAGGCCACCAGGTCACACGTGTCACACAGCTCCTCCTCAGGGCTGCCACAGCCCTGTCACACACAGTGTCACTGTCCAGAGCTGCCCAGGGCTGCTGGCTGTGTCCTCACCACGAGTGTTCGGTCGGGATGGGTCGGGTGCTGCTCCCTGCACTCGGCCAGTCCTGGAGATCAGCAGTTCTGCATTCACACCACTTCCACCAGTCTTAAAGGAGCTGCAAAGAAATGAGGGTGGGTGGCAAGCCCAGGCATGTGCACTGGGAGTGGATTCAAGTATTTTAAACTCCTGTAAAAAAATGTGCCTGAACTGAAGAGGGCAGGTTGTGTAAACCTGGAACTCAGCCCCAAACCAAGATCCAGGCCTGGGGCTGCCTGCAGTCCAACACCAACGTCTGCCATGGAGAGGAGGAGGATCTGCTGTCATCAAAATAGATCTCTGAAGTCTTTGGCCATCTCAGTGGGGCATTCAGGTGCCTGTTCTTAGGGCTGCAGGTATGGTTTTGCTCTGTGCAGCCCTTCCTTCAGGAACTGGAGGTAAGTTGCAGTCGAAGGGTCTTCAAAATTGGTTGAGAAACTAAAGATGCTGCTTTCAACATCTTCAGGCTTCATAGAAGTAATGTCCAGGAAATAGTTGGCATTGATATGGTGAACCTGGCAAAGAGATGAGAGGAGACTCCTAAGGGTCAGAACAATTCCCCCTCTGCTGCCTTGGCCTGCAGCCAGGACAGAGGTGACAAGGCTGGAACAGCTCTTACAGAATATTTAATCCTTTGCAAATGCTAATTCAGGAACCAGAATTCAGGTCTGAATTTCAGAGTCAGAGAAAAATGTGCAGTCTTGCCCCAAGGGTGCTGACCCTTTGCATAGGTTAAGAAGAAGATGAAGGTGATTTGGGAAAAATCCTGGAGGCTCAGACCATGTCTGTGAGCAGGAGCTGGGGAGATGGAGCCTGGGCTGCTGCAAAACCAGCACCTGAGCTTCCAACACGGCCTGCTGCCCCACAGAGCTGGGAAAGGGGGGCACTGACCCACGGTGGCTGCTGCCCACTGAGGTGTGTCACAGCCCACAGCCCCACAGGGACAGCGAGGGGACCCTGCAGGTGTGAGCAGCTGCTGTGGGCAGGATTAGCCCAGCCCAGTCTGGCACAGACAGCACCACAGACAGCTCCCAAGTGTCAGGAACTGCTCCCCACATCCAGGGGGGAAGGGCAGTGGGGCTGCTGGGGAGCACAGCACAGCCAGAGCCTGTGGGCTCACTCATGGCTCATCTGCTCTGACCACTCTGGGGAGTGGAGACACAAAAACGTGCTGGAAGGTGCTGATCAGGAGGTTTTCTTCAAAGGATGAGCACAAAGGGCCCATGGGTGCAGGAAACAAAGCTACAGTGGCTTCCCAAAGCTCAGGGACAGTGAGGAACCACACTTAGTTCAGGTCTGTCCTGCCCCTGCCCAGAGCTGCTGCTGTTCTGTCTCTGAATGAAAATCAGTTTGTTTCAGATTTCTGGGCAGAGGGACAAAGGCTCGAGGGGCAGCCCCAGGCTGGGAGACCCTGCAGGGAACACGTTCCATGGGGAGGAGCCCAGCCCTACCACCGTGCCGTTGGGGAGGCAGATGATCATCTCCACAGGGAAGTTGTATTTCTCCAGGTGCAGCTCGGCCAGTTTGCTGTAGAACTCATTCTCTCTGTTGCTCTGCAGGGAGATACCAAAACCACACATTTGCACACCCCAGAAGTGGCAGAATGGCACAGGGGGAGAGGGAGGACCCAGAGAGCTGCTGTGCAGTGTAATGGTCACTGGTACCATTCTCACAGGCTGCTCTCCCATCCCCTTTCAGGCTCCCTCTCTCATTTCAGCTGCAGATTTTCTCCCCAGACAATAAAATCCCCCATCACAGGCACACCAACAGTCTGATCCCAGCCCTTCCCAGAGTTCTCCAGCTCTGTGACTGATCCCAGCTGACAGCACAGGCTCACAAGTGGGGAAAGGCTCTGTCAGGAGCCCCAGGGCTCAGACAGTCATTTGGTTACTTGGTTGTCCCCTGGGCTGCAGGGCAGTCAGTTGGCTGATGGCACCAGAGGCCTTGGGCAGGGCTGTCTCACAGAGAAGCATCTGGTTTAGCTTTAAACCTGGCACCAGGACAGAGCCAAGGGGGTCACTGTGCCAGTCCTCAGCCTGCCTCCATCTGCTGTCTGCTTGGCCCCTGCAGCGGCCAAGGACGGGGAGGGCTTGGAACAAAAATCCCCCCTGGTGGAACAAAAATCCCCCCTGGTGGAACAAAAATCCCCCCTGGTGGAACAAAACCCCCCCTGGCACAGGGAGCTGCCCCTGGCACCCCCAGCAGGGTGTGAGCCTCACCTGCAGCTCCTCCAGCTCCTTCACCAGGGACCAGCTGCTGATGAAGCTCTCGTTGAGCAGGGCGAGGATGGGCGAACTTTCCAGGACGGTTTCCCGGAGAGTTCGCCCCGAACCTGCCACGGGAAGAGGCACAGGAGGCTTGGCTGTGGTGTCCTGAGGTCACTGTCACCGTGCTGGGTGCCACCTGCTGACTGGCAGCTGGCTCTGGCTGCCCCCAGCCCTCCCCACTGTGTTTTTGCTCCCTTGTTGGCAGTTTTCCGTGGCTTTTGTTCCCTGCAGGTGCTGCTGGCAGGGAGGGCTCAGCAGAGCCCAGGCCAGGCCCAGGAGGAGTCAGCCCTGAAGCCACCCCGAGGGCCACTTGCTGCTCCTGCCCAGCACTGCCCAGTGCTGAGGGGTTTTCAGGGCAGACAGGACTGAAGAGACCCTTCTCCTCCCACCCATCCCTCCTTCCCACTGGGGCACGGAAGCTCCCAGGCACTGAGGGGGAAAAGCTGCACATGGGACAGCCCCAAGGCCAGGCCTGGCTCTGGCCTCTCCTGTGCAGCTGCCAGGGACAAGGCAGGGACAGCAGTGTCCCTTTTCCCTGCCAGTGCTGCCTCTCCCCCAGCAGGGAAGAGGAAGGGGAAAGACCAGAGCCATGTCTCCACCTCGACAAAGGCACCTGACTCAGCTTGACTCAGACAGAGCTGTGCTCCTCCCTGGGCAGAGCTCCCATCAGAAACTCCCCACTCCCAGCCTTTGTCTGCTCAGCACCTCCAGTGCCAGAACAAGTGACACAACGTTTGCTGCTGGCTCCTGGGCAGCCCCCTGACCCCCAGCTCTCCCCACACCATCCCTCCATGCTGGCAGTGCCCTCACCTCAGCAGGACTGGTCATCCAGGGCGCCCCACAGCAGGATGGAGTGCACCAGCTTCTTCTCTGCTTGTGCTCTCTCAAAGGCCTCTGTGAAGGGCAGGTAGGAGATCTGGGGGCAGAGGGACAGCGTGAGGAACAGGCACAGAACAGCCCAGCTCCCACGGGAGCAGCTCTGAGGGAACCAGACCCACGCAGAGCTCACAACCTGCAGCAGCACCTGCAGATTTAAGCAAGTGACAACTGCGGTGGTGTCCCCAGGGAAAATTCTCCCTCCTGGGGAGGCTGTGGTCCCTCTGTCCCTGACACACTGCAGAGAACATCTGCACCAGGGTGGCCAGGCTGTCTGCAACCCCACCCCAGCTGCTGGGAAATCTGGCCTCGAGGTATTTATTACAAAACCTCCTGTAACAGCCTGAGAACTGGCTGTGAGGGAGCCTGCACAGAGCCTGCTCCAATCACTCAAATGAGAGGAACTGATATTAACATCTTGGCAGCCTGAAGGGACATTTGTAAGCTCAGGCACAAGGAGGCAGCCACTGAAACGTGTCCCTTCAGCCAAGGCAGCAGTGACAGGCAGTAGCCATCTGCTCCACAGGCTGCTGGCATGTTAAATAGTTTGGGTCACCCAGAGCCATAAATTTGTGCCAGGCTGCAGGCTGCAGAGGCACAGGCAGATCGTGTGCTCTCTGCTGATAAGGAAAGCTTGGTCCAGAGGCACCTGGGTGCTGTAGAGGTAATGCCAGAGGAAGAACCATCTGTAAGCAGCACAATTACCTGCCTGCTCCAGAATCACAGCGGCAGGCACTGATAAGAGGCAGGAAGGATGAGCCTACAGCCACAGCACAGTCCTGGGGACACCTGACACGGAGGCTTTGCTCCTGCCTGTGCTGCTGTGTGACCCCAAATGCCCTGGGACACCCTCCCAGTGCCCTGGGTGCTGCTCAGGCTGTCACCTCTGGACTCTGCAGGTCACTGGAGGGCTCAGTGAGCACAATCTGCCCCAAACCAACGTGCCAAGGAGAGCCCAGCCCCTCCCTCACCTTCTTGAATGGATACATGGCCACTTCCAGCCTGTGGGCTGCCTCCTGCCAGGGGATCTCCTGCTGCCAGGTGATGTCCTCAAACACAAACTGGATGGGCTCCCCTGAGGGGTCCCTGCTGTCCACGACGTTCCCGTTCTCGTCGTGGATCACGCTGGGGATGGAGGGCCCTGTGGATTCCAGCTCCATCTGCAGGGGAACAGGCTGCCTTGGACCCTGCCCACAGCCCTCCCCTGCTCCTCCTGGCCCCCAGGACAGGATCCAGATCCTAAACAACACCCTGCAGCTCTTAATGAAGATACAGCTTCATCTCCCATCTCCTGGAGCTGCACTTTATCGGTGAAACACCAGGAAAGGAACTTCATTCCCCTGGAAATGCAGAGACTCCACGTTCCCACCTTCCCAGAGGAGAGCACTGACTGTGGGACACCAGATCCTTTCAATCAGGAGGACCTGCAGGGCTGATGGGAAGCTCTGGCTCCCGTCAGCAGCTCAGCCCTGGGAAGCCACGAGAGGGAGCAGCAGGAAAAGCTGCCCAGGAGATTCACTGTGCTTCGTGTCCTGGCGCAGCCGAAACGATTCTGCTCAATCTGCTTCCCTGACTTTTGCCAATTAAAAACAAACACGACTCCAGTTCAGGAGAAAATGGGCCTGTTGAATTCAGGCATTCAGAATTGTGACTTATGTTTCCTGTCCCAAGAGCTGGGATTAGCATGAGGGGAATAACCTCGTGCAGTGTCTAAATCCAGACCCACTGTTGTTTATACCCTGCTCTGGGCTCAGGGCCTGGCTTCAGCTCCTCATCTTCCCTCCTGCCTGTCAGGAAACATTTTAAAAAAGGAAAAAAAGTCTCCAAGAGCTTAGGATTCAACCCACACTGAGGGGAAAAGGAAAATATCACAAGAACTGGGAACAGGGAGGTGCACAGCTGCAGAGGGCAGACACAGACAAATGGAAATTCTACTGTTGCACTGAAATGAACTGAAATGAAGAGACAGCTCTGAGGAATGGGGTGACAGAGGTTCCAGAGCTCAGGGCCATGGCAGCACAACCCCCTGAGGGGAAGCTGGAGCTCTGGGAGGGGGCACAGACCTGGGGCAGGTATCCAATGTCCACTTCCATGTTGCTGCTCTCGCTTGCCCCGTACAGCCACTCCATGTCCACGTTCAGGGACCTGCAGGGGAACCAGGAGTCACCCAGGGCTAAAGCTGGGCATGGGAACCCCCAAACAAATGGGAACATCCTCTTGTAGGGTCAGACTGAGCACAGACCCTCTGGAGATCTCTGTGCTCCCTGCACCAGCCCAGGAGCAGCAGATCCCAGCTGGAGCAGGGGCCAGGCACCCACCCAGCACTCTGGGAAAATGCACTCAGCACCTCTGAGCACTGTCAAATGACAGGAGAGAGAGAGAGAGAGATGTCTTTGCTCCCTCTCCCTTCCCAGCTTTTCACTCACACGTTCTGATCCTGCTGAACTTTTAAAAGTGTTTTTTTGGAAGCTAAAAGCTGCTGGCAGAGCCCAAAGTGTCTGCTGGCTGTAAGAAATGTGCTGACAGAGCCACTGGGGTTGAGTCGCCAGGGTAACGTTGTAATAGAATTTTCACTCCCGTCATGGGCAGAGAGATTTGAAGCTTCTTCCCCCTGAAACACTTCCAGCTCCCTGCCAGAGAGCAGGAACGAGCTGCTGCAGAGCTCTGCACACAAAACCTTAACCTGTGAGACTCCAAGGAATAAAAAATCTGCTGCAGGAGGAGCATCAGGCCTTGCTGAACTTGAGTGCACTGGGCCTGCCAGTCCTGCCACACCCTGCCTGTCCCTGCCCGCCCTCCCAGCACCAAGGGACAGTCACTGGGCAGTGAATCAGGCCCTGGATGGCTCAGGGATCCTCAGCGATGTACAAATGCATTTACAGGCAACTGCAGGGCTCAAATCACTCCGATTTTCCAAGGAATGAGAGGGAAACAGCAGTACCTGTTGTTAGGAACGAAGAGCCTGAAGTCCCTGACGTGGGAAGAGTCCTTGGACAGGACAATGTAACCTGTGAACTGCCCCGGGGAAAACCAGAAGGGGAAGTTTGGCGGCTCGTTCAGCTGGAATTCAGCGTGGATCCTGAAAGGAGAGAGGAGCCATCAGCTGGGATCCTGCACTGCAGGTGACAGCAGGGAAAAGCTGCCTCCAGGCAGCCGAAATTATGGACCTAAACTGAGCAGGAGAGGTGGAGTTCATAGAGCTTTTCATGTCACACAGTGAAGAGGGTGAAAGACTGGAACAGATGCCCTGGGTCAGGAGCATCTCCAGGATCCATCCCTCCTGGAACTGGGCATCCAGGAAGGATGAAATACTTTATCACACCTTGAAACACAGGGACACAACAAGCCCCCTTTATCCCCCCCTCCAGCTTGACCAGACACACAAAAGCTGCGGGTAACACTCCCAGTAAAACAATTCTGTGAATCCTCCCCCTTGGAAAGACACTCCACCCCCAGATTAACCTAAATCCAACAAAATCCTTGCTGGCCAGATCCTCCCCTTCCAGCCAGCGGCAGCCCAAGGGTGATGCCCTGCACGAGGACACGGTGACAGTGGCAGCACGGGTGACCTTTGGCTTGAACCACCCTCCCCTCCCTCCCAGCCACGCCACCCCGGTGTCCCGTGGGAACACCCTGCACGTGCCAGGAATGCTGAGCTGGGAGTGTGCTGGGAGTGTGCCAGGGCTGCCCTGGGCCAGGGCACAGCCCCGGGGGTGGCCCCCAGCCCACCTGAAGGCGATGCTGTAGTAGAAGCTGCTGCTGGCCTGGATGCAGGCCACGGCTCCCTGCGGGGCGAAGCGCGTCTTCACGAAGGGCCGCGGGTGGAACATGCTCAGCAGCCTGTGGATGATCACCTGGGCAAGGAATTGCAAGGGCAAGGATGAGAATTGTTCCTCCACACGGCCCCAGAGCCAGCCCCCAGCCCAGCAGGAAGGGGAGAGAACGGCTGTGATTTAACACCCAGCTCAGGGCCGGACCTAATCACCGCCAAGGACACGGAGCGAGGCGCTGCTGTCACTAATAAATCCATCTCCCACGGATTCTGTGCCATTCCCAGGGCCTGCAGGGCTCCATCAGAACAGCAAACTGATGTGCAAGGCTGCCTGCACCAATGCCTCAGCCTTTGGAGGGTGGGAGTGCAGTCAGTGATCCCAGCAGGCTCACCAGCAGCCAGGGGAGGGGATGCACAGCCAGGCTGTCCCTGCTGAGCACACACACGGTCCCAGCTGTCACCTGAAGGCTCACCTGGCCACTGCCCCACCAGGAATGATCACACAGCTCCTTTCTGAGCACCCCTCTCTGGGAAAAACTATCCTCAGAGCCCACACAATTCCCAACAAGATGGAGTTACTCCAGCCAGCCTCACCTGGCTGTGACACACACCCAGAGCTTCTGCCTGCTCTCAGTTTTACCTCCAGTTTACCTACACAGTACAGAATTCCTGCTTCCTTAGAAAATCCAGGGATACACAGACAAGATCTGAGCTTCACATCTCACCTCTTTGCCCTTGGGAGGCGGAGGGTAAAACCTGTTGTTGGAGAGGTACCCAGTGAAGATGTTCAGCTCACTGGGAATTATCCACCAGGGATCCCCAAGATCCAGGTTATCCTTTGGAGGGAGAAAGGCTTTAAACTGCCTGGCAAGCAGGACACTCATGGGGGCTGCTGGGGCTGTCCAGTTCCTCAGCCCAGACAGAGCCACGTGAGAAATCTGTGAACAGAAGTTGCTGTCAGAGCCCAGAGTGGAGTCTCCCCACGTGCAGTGATGTCACGGATCTAGGGAGGCTTTGGAAAAGGGAGAAAAAATACATCTCACATCCCAAACTCCTCTCACCCCACCTAACAGTGGTGTCAGCCCTCAGGAATGTGAGTAACAGAGGAGAGGGGAACAGCCATGTGACAGCACTGCTCCTGCCCTCAGCTGGGACAGGGCCAGCTCTGATCCTGCCCCCAGGAAGGGAAATGCTCTAACTGGGGCACGGGGCTGCCGAGTGTGCTGAGACCCTGAAATGCTGAGGGGGCACGAGGTCCCTGTCACAGCACATCCCACAGGACCCAGCAGCACCGTGTCCCCCTCCCAGCGTGCTCCTGGTGCTGTCCCCAGCCCACCAGAATCTGTCCCTGCAGGACACCTACTCCCAAGAAACCATCCTTGCTCTTCGTCATCGTTTCCATGACCAAGGGCTGGAATTTGGCCACGATGGACAGAGTCTCCCCATCTGGATCTGGTGCCTCCTCCTCTTCTGCTCCTGAGTCTGGAGCAACCCCTGGACAAAAGGACAGGAATTCAAGCAGCTGCTTCCCCTCCCTCCCCTGTTAATTACACATTTATCCTGGCAAGTCCAGGAGCGCTGGGAGTTCCCCAGCTGTCCCCACACAGCACAACTCAGACCCATCCCCACACCAGCTCTGGCTGCACGAACTAAAGAGGAAGGGGATCAGCTCAATGGCTTTAAAGTGGGAGAGGGTGGGTTTAGGGTGGATATTGGGCAGGAATTGCCCCTGGGAGGGTGGGGAGGGCAGCTGTGGCTGCCCCTGGATCCCTGGCAGTGCCCAGGGCCAGGCTGGATGGAGCCTGGAGCAGCCTGGGACAGTGGGAGCTGTCCCTGCTGGGCAGGGGTAGCCCTGGATGGGCTCTAAGGCCCCTCCCAACCCAAACCATTCCACAATTCCCTGTTTCCCTGACTGCAAAGCCCCTGGGAGCCATCCCAGCACGTGCTGGAGCCAGTCCAGGAGAGCACAAGCAAACTGTGTCCCCAGTGTCCATTGTCACAGCCACACTTCTCCCTGCCTGGCACCAGCAGAGCCCCTCGCTCTGTGCCCACACAGTCCCCAGAGATGATGTCCCACAGCTGCCCCCCAGGAGAGCTGCCCCAGCTCAATGGGGCTCTGTGACTCACTGATGCTTTTTGGCCTGAGCTGGATTTGCTGCATTCACCCATCCCAAATCCCCTCTAAGCTCCAGACAAAGTAACTCATGTACTTTGTTAGCCCAGCAATGGGATCCTCCACCTTGTAAAAACTGCACTTTGTCCAAGTGATGTCTGCTGCTTAAGCCTTTCCAACAACATGGAAAAGCTCCCCACAGCCTCTCCTCATGCAAATGAGCCCCAAAGCAGCACCCAGAAAACAATGAAGTGGATAAAATACTCAGTGAATTGAAGCCGTGGAGTTCATGATGTTTGGGCTCGGTGCAGGGAGGGCTGGGGGAGGCAGGCAGGAACCCACCTGTGAGCTTCTCAGCGATGGGTTTGAACTCCTCAGGGCTCAGGTACAGGTCCTTGTTGGTGTCCAGGGAGGAGAAGAGGAACAGCCCCTCGTTCCCCAAGGACTTCAGAGCCAGCTCCTGCTCGGGAAGAAGAGGCAAGAGAGATTTTGTTGGCAGCTGCTGCAGGAGCCCCCTCTGGCCCCTCTGGAGTTAATCCCCACCCCTCCAGCACATCCAGGGGAAGGATGAACGCCCCTTGGCACGACTTGGTGCTATTTGCAGCAGGGATCCAGGGCCAGGAACTGCTGGCACGAGGACACTGAACCTACATCTGCCCGAGTAATTCCAGCTGAACCATCTGCTCGCGTCCAGAGCCTTTTGTCAGGAAAAGGCCCCACTTTTTCCAGGCAGTTAGCCCTAAACCTGCAGACACTGGGAGCACCTGGAGGTGCTGCTGACTGCTGGGATAAACTGATGTGCAGGGAAACAAAGGCAGTCAGATATGCCAGGACCACATTCCAAAAGCACAGAGGGAGTGAGCTGAGCCCTGGGAATCAGAAACTTCCACAGGATTCCAGCTTCTCCGTGCCTCAGTTTCTCCCTCTGCAAAGCCCCCACAGGGCTCACCAAGGCGATGTCCCCCTTGGAGCAGCCCCAGAAGGGCTCTGGATGCTCCCAGACATTCCCACTCCTCAGCCTGAAGGG
Organism: Sinosuthora webbiana; assembly: GCA_013397395.1. Classification (NCBI taxonomy): domain Eukaryota; kingdom Metazoa; phylum Chordata; class Aves; order Passeriformes; family Sylviidae; genus Sinosuthora; species Sinosuthora webbiana. The sequence continues at coordinate 43,707 of VXBN01016038.1, forward strand.
AAAGGGACAACGTGGAGGCAGAGCAAAGGCTCCAGGTTGGTGTGAGAGCAGGTGAGGCACAGCCCTCAGTGGCAGCCAGCCCTTGGCACATCCCCAGCCTGCCCTGCCACCCCCGGAGAAGCCCGGAGCTGGGAGCACAAGCACTCTGCATTCTGCTGCTCATCCGTGCCTGCTCTCCATCGCCTGCAGCACCACCACCATCCCCAGAGCTCCTGAACCAGTTTATTTTCCATCTGCTGCCTGCCAGCCTGGAGCAGCACTAATGCAGCCTGGAAGGCTTTGCTCCCATCAATTGCAGCTACAAAAGCACTTAAGAGCCTTCCAGGGCAGTTCCAGCACTGAGACAGACTGAAATAGAATTCAGAACCGAGATCTGGATGAGGACGTGGCCAAAGACACGAAAAAACCAAGGGAGATGGTTATTTGTGCACAGGGACAATCCACGGTGGGCTGTGCAAAGCTGACCTGCCCTTTATTCCCTGAATGATGGGGATGAGCATCCCTGGCCCTGGAAACAGGGGACAGTTGTGCTGACACCTGGCTGCAGGTGCTGCCACACCTGCCAGGGCCACACGAGGCTCACCCACAGAGCTCACCTGTGCTGGGCCCACTGTGATCACTGCTGCTCTGGGAGCCAGCCCAGGGCCCTGGGCAGGAGCAGGAGCCCCCCCTGGGCAGGGCAGCCTGTGCTGGGCTCTGGAGGGATGCTCCACTGGCCCTGCTCTCCTCAGCACACACAGCTCCTCCGCTGAGCCCTTCAGGGCCTCTCCTCACTCTGCACTTCACAGGCACGGACCCCAGGGGATGGGGCTGGGATTGGCACTGCTGGGGCGTGGGGAAAAGTCCTTTTTCCCCTCCCTGAGTGGGGCTGGAGGCAGGAGGAGAGGCAGCTGTGCCCCACAGGGACACGGGAGCACCTCCAGGACAGCAGGACACGGGCTGGGATCACAGGAGCTGCACAGGAGCACCCAAGGGCAGTGTCCACTCTGAGCCAGGCCACGGCCCCCAGCTGCACTGACCCACGGCCTGAGCAGTGACCACCCACCAGGGGCACCCAGGAAAACCCACCCAGCTGGAGATAAAACCCCAACCCCTGAGGAACAAAGGCTCCCATGGAGAACATTCCAGTCCTGCTGCACCTGGACACCAGCGACGACAAAAAACATGTTTCAAAGCAGAGGGAGACGTCAGGGCTTGGCCTTTTGCCTTCTGATAACGTTCACATCAAAGAAAACTCCCAGAACTTGTTGGTTTTTTTTCCTTTCTCTTTTTAATCTGGGATTAGAAGGAAGACAACTTCCCTGTTTGTGCCAGAGGGTAGGGCTGAGCTGTTCTGGTGTTGTAGAGGAGCAGAGCTGTGGTTTCCACAAAGAGCTCTCCTCTCCCACCTGCCTGTGGGCTGTTCAGCTAAATAAACATTTCCATAGGAAGAGACAAGACATATGTTTGAAGCAAGAGGAAGAAAAAAATACAAATCTTGGGCTGTTCACATTTTGTTCTCCTCTCCAGCAGCACCCAGTGACAACAGTCTGCCTGTCCTCCAGAAAAAAACACAAATTTCCAGCAGACCTGTCAGGCTGTGAGAACGTCCTCACCCTCCTGTCCTTGTTGGAAAAAATCTTCTAATTAACTTGTTTAAACCATTTGTCTCTTTTGGCAACACAAGAAGAGACAAAGAGAAGAGGCGTCCTTTAAAAACATCCTTTAAAAACCACTGGTGGCCTACTAGAGGAGTATCAAGGAGGAGAAATCTGCTCTTTCCCCAGAACCTCCTCAGATGCTCAGGGCTGAAGCGCAGAGGCAAGGGAGCACAAAGAGATCTCCAAAGCCCCTGCAGCCACTGGAATTACCTGGATTACGATCAAAACCAGGCAACCAGCTTCGTTTAAAACAAAAACCCCAAACACAAACCCCAGAAAAAACTGTTCCTGCTCTCCAGCTCACGGCCGCCCTTCTTTTGCTGCTTCTCAGTGACCTTTGGAGGCTGTGGCAAAGGAGCTGGAGATGGAGAGGAGGGTGAGGAGAGCCCAGAGCGGGGCCAGGGGCCGGACCCAGGGTCACTGCTGGTCACTGCTGGTCACTGGTGGCCACCACAGCCCCGGGGTGGTTTCAGCCTGGTGGTGGCCACCCCGCTCCCTGTGGTCACCTCAAGCCCAGTGGCCACCACAGCTCTGCTGAGCCTCAGCCTGGTGGTCACCAGGTGGTCATCTCAAGGCCAGCGGCCACCCCGAGCCTGGCGGTCACTCCAGCCTGGCTAAGGCCACCTCAGACCCATCAATCCCGGTGGTCATTCCAGCCTGGCTATGGCCACCTCAGACCCATCAATCCCAGGTGGTCACTCCATCCTGGCTATGGCCTCCTCAACCCCAGCAGCCAAACGCTGATACTCCTCTTAGTCCAGCAGTGGCTGCCCCAACCGCCCTGGCAATGGATGTCTGGTGGTCACTCCATCCCAGCTATGGCCAACTCAGACCTCATCAATGCCTGGTGGTCACTCCAGCCTGGCTATGGCCAACTCAGACCCCATTGATGTCTGGTGGTCACTCCAGCCCAGCTATGGCCACCTCAGACCCCACTGATGTCTGGTGGTCACTCCAGCCTGGCTATGGCCACCTCAGACCCCACCGGTTCCTGGTGGCCCCCTCAGCCCCGGTCCCGCTCTCTCAGCCCCGGTGCCGCTCCCTCAGCCCCTTTTGCCCACCCGGTCCCGCTCCCTCAGCCCC
>VXBN01016038.1:46523-101964 GCA_013397395.1 Sinosuthora webbiana
CCGGGCCCGCGCCGCGGAGCCGCCATGGCCGCCCGGCCGGGGGAGGCGTCAGGCGGGCGAGGAGGGGCCGCGGCCGCCCCGAGGGGCCCGGCCGCCGGAAAAAAAAAACCCTTTTCAGCCTTAAATCACCGCCGCTCCGCATGAGGAAGGCTCTGTTCGGTGTTAAATCGCCGGCGCCCCGCCAGCGGAAAACGTATTTTAGTGTTTAAACGGCCATGGCTCCGTCAGGGAAAACGTCGTTTTAGTGTTAAGTGACCGGCACCCGCTGAGGAAAAAACGGGGTTTAGTGTTAAATCCACGCCGTTCGGTTAGGGGAAAACCTCTTTTTTTAGTGATAAATGAGCGGTATCATCAGGATAAAACCTCGTTTTGGTGTTAAAGGACCGGCAGTCGTTGAGGAAAAAGCACTTTTTGGGCTGAAATATCTCCGCTGTGAGGGCTCCCGGAGGGATGAAGCCTCGGTGCTCTCCAAGGACTTGGCCTTTATTACCGATGGGAGGGAGGGCTGTGTGTGCACCCTCACATTTCCACAGCGGCCTTTTGTCCTCAGTTAAGCTTTTCCCAGAAAGAACAAAACCCTCAGCTCGTTTTGCGCTTGCCAAAACCAGCCGTATCCTGCACTTTTACTTGGTTAGAGCTGCCAAAAATGGGTGTTTTTTAAACAAAACAGGGTTGGCTTGCAGTGATTCTGCTGAGGTTTGAGCCCTGGGATGGGAATTAGGGGATGGAATGACTTGGCAGCCCTGGGGTGATGGAGCTCAGCCTCCTGTATCCTGCATCCCACATTTCGGGTAATTTTTACCACCATAGGCCACATTTTGGGTCATTTTTACCCCCATATGCCACATTTTGGGTCATTCCCACCCCAAACTTTTCAACCTCCCCGTGTTTCCAGTGCCCTCCAGGTCCCTCCACACGGCTGTGGCATCGCTGTCGCATTGTCCCCGGGCCAAGACACACATTTTTATTTATTTTTTCCATTTTAATCCCTCGCTGTTCCTCATCCTCCTGCTCCAATCCCCCGATTGCTGGGGAAGATTTTGTGCTGCAGGGCCAACGGCACCGAGTGTTTGATCTCTCGGAGGGTAGCGGGGAGCGTCAGCGTTTAATCCTTTGAAGCTCCTGCTGTATCCTAAGCCTGCCTAATCGTTTTTGTTTTAGGTTTTAAAGAACTCTCGGGATGGAGATGAGCGAGAGCATGACCAAGCCGTTAAGAGGGGAGGATGGAGGATGAGGAGCAGGCAGAGCAGCCCAGCAGCAGAAACAAGTGGGATATTTGTGATTCAGGTCAGGGTTGTGGCACTGAGGGAGGAAGAGGAAAGTTCCTTCTGCCAGCTGCAGCACACTGGAAAACTTCCCTGAAACTCTGCTCGGATCCTGGCTCGGGCCGTGGGGAGGAACAGGATTAGCAGAGTGTGGAAATGATGTCTGGGAGCAGGGACAGGTGGGGATGAGCTCAGCACTTGGAGCAGACGTGCTTTAAAACTTACCTGGGCAGCGAGGTGGGCAGAGCTGCTGCTTCCCCGGAATAACCCAGGACAAACCCTGTTCCGTGGGCTTGGAACGGGATAAATGTCCTGGTTTGTCGGGGAAATGGGCAGGAGCTGGTGGAGGGGAGCTGGCAGAGCTGAGGTGGTTCTGTGTGGATGAGGAGAGGCTCATTTTACACCTGAGCCACCTCCAGTGGCATCAGCCACCACATAAAGGTGAGAAACGGGGGGATTCTTTGGTGGGAAAGAGAACAAAAGGTGAAATAATTCAGGTTGGCTGCTGCTCCTCGAAAGAGAACAAACCCAACAAAGAGGCAGCTCCTGGCTCTGCACTGCTGGGCCCTGGGATTGCAGCACTCGGGAAGAATGTTAAATCTCCACACATCTGCTGTGGGGCCCACCCAGGCACACCTGGATCAAAGGGAATCCTAAAAAATAATAACAGGGAAGATTTCCACCCAGCAGGAAAAACTACCTCAGGTTTCCCCTTGGTCAGAAGAGAGAAAGTTGGGCTGAAGACCAGGAAAATGGTGAGGGGTCGGGTAGCAGCAGGGGCTGAAAAACTCAAGAGGAACGAGGAGCATCCAGGTCTGGTTTGAAGGGGGCAAGAAAACCAGAGGTGATAAAGCTCCACAGCCATGGAAATCACAGAGTTCATCCCAAAAAATGCATGACCAGCCAATTCCTGTGTCTTGCATTCCCAGCTCCTCTTGGCCTTTCCTTGTCAGGAGGATGCAACCCTACACAAAACCCTTTCCAGGGGGGAGCAGGAGTTTTATGGAGACTCCCTTGGAGGCTCCCCAGGGAACAGAGCCAGAGCCCCAGACGTGCCCAGGAGGAGCTGCTGGGGCTCTGCTGGCCCTGGCAGCCAGGGCTCGTGCATCACATCCCAAACAATCAGATAAAGGGATCGGATCAAAACCTACGTGGAAAAATACTCCGGCTGCCAGGCTTTTGAATCCAATAACCAATTCTGCTGAAAGCCTTCCCAGGGAATTTAATAACGCTGTAAAAATGAAGTGTGGGTTACCAAAAGGGGCATTTGTCTTCTGGATGGTTTTGTCTTATCTCTGTGCAGGCCAGGCAGCAGCAGCCCGTGGTTGTACCAGTGATGGGGAAGAGTTCCCACCTCCACCACTGATGGCAACTTTCTGTTATCAGAACTTCATTTACAGGAAAATCCTCCTGATATAGGAGAGGGCCACAAGCTCTGATGGTGAAAATGAAGATGGTAATCACAGCTGCTGAAGTGGAATGTTCCAGGGGAAATGGGCAGTAACCCAGGCTGGTGGCATTGCAAGCAGGAAAAAAATTCCAGAAAACAGAATTCCAACATACCTGAGGCTGGAGGGCAGGAAGCAGCTGCAGGACACACATCTCCCCACATCCTTTCCATGGGGCATTTACAGCCAAACCTCTGCTTCACTCTAACTCCATTTACTCACCTGCTCCAAGGCTGGAAACCAAGGGGCTCCCTCTGGGCAGGAAAATCCCAGCTGGCAGGAGGAATTTGGGGTGGGATGCAGCCCCTGCTCCCAGGGACAGGGCTGCAGGCTGCAGGAGCCTCCAGCCAGGCCTCGGGGAAGGGAGGAGCAGAAGCATTTCAAGGCACCAGCAGCTCAGACCTTCCCCTCACCTGCATTGCCGTGGGACAGAAAAATCCCTGAGCGGATCAAGGCCAGGCCTTGGCACAAAGCTGATCCTGGGAGCAAATCCTAACTCCTGCTAAACACGGCCACGCTGAGCCTGATGCCTCATTAATGCCTGGGGATTTCAGGGGACAGCTGGGAGCCCAGGCAGAGGAATTGGCAGAGCTGCCTTGGCACCGTGGGCAACGCTCGAGCCAAAAGCTGCTGCTGTGCCCGGCGTGGAGCTCCTGGGAGCAGAGTCCTGGGTCAGCTCTGCCTCCTCAGGGCAGCTCAGACACCTCCTGGTTCGTGCTGTGGCCACTGAGCTGCAGGAAACTCCCTCTGGGAGGGGGTGGGATGCTCCCCACTCCCCTGTGTGCAGTGGAAAGCAGGCGTGGAGCTCTCACCAGGATCTGCTCCTAAAGGAAACCAGAACCACGCTGTTTATTTTGGGGGGAGTTTAAATCCTGCCAGGCAAAGTGCTCCGTGTTATTCCAAGAGCAGGCCGTTCCTATTTAAGAAATTCCCTTAATCCATTATCAAAATCCTCTGAGCTACAAGAGCTTCCCGATGCCCAAATCTCCCGGATAACACGGCTCACTCCCAAGATGTTTATTTACCAACAACCGTTCCTCTAGGCCAGGCTTAGCCGGCAGCAGCTTTATCCCTGGGATAATGCTAAGTCCCCATCTGACAATCTTGTTTCTCTCGGGGAATTACAAAGGCAGGAATTTGGAAACAACATTTTTCACAACTCGCTCAAAGCAGCTTCACTTCCCCCCGAGCTGCTGAACGAAGGGGTTGTCACGAGGGTGCCACGGGAACGAACAGAAACGTTCCATCCCCCAGGGCCACAGAGCTGTGATCAGGGGGGGTGCTGATCCCAGATCCAGCAGTTTGAGAGAGCTGGGAATTGCTGTCAGACACTGACTGCCTGGATTCCCCCAGAAATCAACTCCTACTGCACAGACCTCCTCAAATCCACCGGTGTTGTCTCACTCCAAGCGTGGAGCAACGGATCTTTTACAGGATCGACCCCGACGGCCTTTGTATTTTACAAGACTTTTATTCTGTTTCACAGATCTGACTATTACAGCAGTAAAATTATTACAAGTGACTCGTAACATTTAGCTCCAAATAAAAGTAGAAAAACACAAAAAGAAACGATAAAGGAAAGTTAAATGAGACGTGATGGGTGGCAAATGTGTTTTAAGAGCGCAGAAGAAAAAGGTATATAAAAACACATCAGGAGCGAGGGTTTTGCAGCCAAGTTTTAGTTTAGTTACAGCTTTGACACCACAGAGTCACAGAATGGCTGAGGCTGGGGGGAACCTCTGGGTGCCCCTGTCCCTGTCCCTGCTCAGGCAGGGCCACCTGGGCCCCAGGGCTGTCACCTGCCCCTCTGGAGAGGTCCCAACCTGCTCTGCTGCAGCCCAGGGTGGGGCTTTCCCCCCTCCCTGCTGCCCCCGGGATGCTGAACTCACCATCCATGGCCAGAGCTGCCTTGGATCTTCATTCTGGGGTCAGCAGAGCCCCTCTGGTGGCTCCTGTGTCCCCTGGAGGAGGAATGGATCACCAGCCCTCCCCAGGAGCCTCCTGGATTGCTCCCCAGCTGGTTCAAGTCCCCCAAGGAGGAGCAGGGCCCGAAGCCTGAAAATTCCATCCTGAGGCTGCTCCTGTCTGTGGAGGGTCTGATCCTCTTATTTTCCCACTAAAACGTCACCTTTCCCTGTCCCCTCTTCACTCCTGAGCTCTCAGCTGGCTCCTCAGCCATCCCCAAGAATTCCAGCTGCTCTCCCACCCCAAGGACAACTCCCCTCGCTCCCCTGTCCCTCCTGGAGCCCCCAAAGCCCAGCAGCAGAAAGCCCAGAGCACTGAGAACTGTTCACTGCAAAGGTGATCAATCCAAGAGCAGATAAAAGGCAGAAATGGAGAAAGGAAAGGAGGATGTGTGTGTGTGTGTGTGTGTAAAGTCTATTTTATGGCAAACTTCCAGTCCTTTGGCCACTAGAAAGCAAAATCAGTGGATTTCATATAAATTCTCTGTATAAAGGAATGTCTATGAACTGTGTACAGTATGGCCCAGAATAAACATCTCGTCGTCAGCCTAAGAGAGCTCCTCACAGAGGAAAAGAAGGTGCTTAGTCATGGTTCATCTTCCCAAGAAAATACTGTCCGGAATTGGACTAGTGCCCCGAAACACCATTTCAGGAACAGCAGGAATTCCTTCAATGGAAAGGAAAAGCAGAGTCTGCCCAGGCTGGGGGGAGCAGGAGCTGGGCAGGGGCCTCAGGGCTGCACTGCTGCCTTAAAGTCCGTGTGGTTGATGGGCAGGGGGTGAGCCTCGGTGTTGAACACCCAATCCTCCAGGGACAGCACGTCATCTTCAGAGAACAGAAGATAGAGGTACCTGGAGCCACAGGACAGGGACACACGGGGGTCAGAGGAGCTCAACAGGGACTCCAGGCAGCAGGATGTGCTGGGGCTCTGCCTGTGTTCATGTGACACATTCCCAACTCCCTGGAAAATCCCCACCCTTCCCCTTCAGCCAGCTCTGGATCACAGCAGAGCCCTGCAAACCCCGAGCAGGAGCCTCCAGGGAGGCGATGGCAGCAGAGGTTCTGTGCCAGGAAACTCCCAAAGCTTTGCAGCCTTGCCCAGCTCCCCCCCAGAATGGGTTGGATTGGAAAGATGCTGAAACTCCTCTGCTTCAGCCCCCTGCCCTGGGCAGGGACACGTCCCCTGGAAGAGAAGGCTTCCCCCTCATTATCTGGGGCTCATTAAGCAGCTGCTGCAGGAGCTGCGCTGCTCTGGAAGGCCCCTGTGACCCCGGACTTACTTGAGAGTCTCTGCCAGGAAGAAGCTCTGCTGCATGTTGTCGTGGGTGGGCGTGGTGGTGTAAACATCCCTGATGCCCGAGAAGCCGGCTTCCACCCTGCAGTGCTTCTCCAGGGCCTGCGGGAGGAGCAGAGCCCTCAGCAACCCCACAGGTGTGGGGGAACCCACCCACCGCCATCAGCTGCGCTCCCAACCCGGCTCCAGGTTTCCTTCCCTCTCCGAGGAGTGTGGGGTTACTCCAGGGAACCAGCCTGGCTCTAATGGGGCAGCAGCGAGGGAACAGCAGCCACCTGAGCAGTGCAGCCCACGGGGGAGAAGGAAACACCCCAGTGGAGATAACACACTGCACTGAGGCACTTTGTGTATTCCTGCCCCATGGCTCGTGGGTTTGGGGTCCTGCCCCATGGCTCGTGGGTTTGGGATCAATTTGGGTCGAAAGGAACCTTAAAAATCCCCCAGTCCCACCCCCATGCTATGGACAGGACCACCTCCCACCAGACCAAGCTTCTCAGAGCCCCACACCACCTGGCCTCGAGCATTTCTGACTTATCCCAGCGTTTAACGCAACTGAAATAATTTCTGCTCCTCCCGCCGACCGAAGCCAAGATTTCTGCAGGAATGCAGGAGCCCAGGGAGCCCTGAGCAGCCTTACCTGGACCACCTCCCAGCCCCAGAGCCTGTACTTGGGCTGGTGGGTGAGCCTCCAGAGGTACATGTAGCTCTCCACCACCTCGGGCCGCAGGATGTAGTAGCGCTCGCTGAGCCGCGTGGCCATGGCCTCGCTCCCCGCGTCGAAGCGGAACGCCTCGGGGCCCAGCTTGGTGTCTGGGGACAGCCACACACACACAGAGAGCCCTGTCACTGCCAGGGCAGCACACACAGCCCCAGGCTGCCTTCCTGCTGCTCAGGGTGCGCTTGGCCAAGGCTGTGTTAAGCCTTTTCTTCTGGAGAGAAGGGATGGGGATGGTGGGGAAGGCTCAGCCAGCTGCCCTGGGTCTGTAACAGCAGCAGGGGTATGTTGGCTTTGGGTAACAATCCCAGTCTCCTGCCAGCACTTTCCAGCACTCAGGTCCCTGCTTTCGACACCAACCCTCTCTCCTGCTGGAAAAAAATTTGTTCATGAGGTTGCCCAGAGTGGCTGTGGCTGCCCCTGGATCCCTGGAAGTGTCCAGGGCCAGGCTGGGTGGGGATTGGAGCACCCTGGGACAGTGGAAAGTGGAATGGGATAGAATTTAAGGTCCCCCACGGCAGGAGGTGGGATGGGATGGGATTTAAGGTCCCTTCCAGCCCAAACCACTCCAGAATTCTGTGATCATGCCACCAGGACCCTCTGGCTGTGTCTGAGCTTCAGGGAGTCATTATCTCCCTATAATTACTCTGCACCCCTTCCCTGGGCCCTGCTGTGTGTGGGGGGCCCTGGCAGAGTTTGCTGGGGGCAAACAGCCCCTACCTGCAGCCCTGGAGCATCCCTGGAGCAGCCCTGGAGCAGCCCTGGAGCAGCCTGGGCAGCCCTGGAGCAGCCTGGGCAGCCCTGGAGCAGCCCTGGGCAGCCCTGGGCAGCCCTGGAGCAGCCCTGGAGCAGCCTGTGCCATCCTCCCTGTGCTGATGGTGAGAACTGGCTGCAGGCACCCGCGGCCACAGGGCTGCTGTGGGTGGGTTCAGTTCTCTGAGTGCTGCAGGGGGGCAAGAAGAGTTCCTTGCAGTGCCCCCCCAGGTTACCTGAGCGTGCGTAGGACTCGTGGCAGGTGCTGGTGATCTCTGCCGCCAGCTCCCTGTGCCTCTGCCTCCTGTCCTCTGCGGCGTGCTCGGCCCCCAGGGCGATCATGCCCCCGGAGAAGCAGGCCAGGTGGCCCATCTTGTGGTCCAGGATGCCGCCCCTCCACTCGGCGATGTAGGTCAAGCCTCCCGCAGATTTCTTCACCAGATGCTTCTCTATTGCCTGAAGGGATGAAAATCAGGATTTCAGGAGAGTGGAGAGCCAGTAAAACTTACTCAGCGTCACTCAGTGACAGGAGCGGGCACCAAGGAAACGCAGAGACTCGTTCTGAAGGTCTGAAAGCTCCTTATGAGCCACGACCCCCCCCCCAAAAAACCACAGAGCAGTGCCTGCCTCCTCACCTCCAAGGCATCGTCGTACATCTTTTTAGCTTCAGCGTCTTTCTTGTCTGACATCAGCCAGGATTTGATGAGATATTCATAAAAGCTGTCCCCGAGGCCCCCGATGGAGACGTGGTCTGTGGTGGGAAAGCCAGAAAAGAGCTTCAGGTTCACGGTGTGCAATGAGCAGCTGCTGCACAAAGGGGAAACAATCACGTCCTATTTCATGCTCTTGTTCTCTCCTTCCCCTTCCCAGCTTCCTGGGGAGAGCTTGCAGCGTTGCTTCTCAGAAAGGAAGAAAGGTGGAAAGTGCAATCAGGAGACAAATGTTCTGTCATTTCCCAGAGCATTAGTATCCCTTACCAGAAGCGTTCTGAGGCCTTATTTTACAAGTTATTTATACTGCAGCGTGAAGATGCTTCCTGTTTATGGAGCCATCATCATAAATCCGCCCTCATAAACCAAAAGCAGTGGTGGGTATTGATGGATTTCCATCTCCATGGAGCCCCTGGGAGCCGTCTCCCTGCCTCAGGAAAGGAAGGAGAGGTGTTGGATCCCACGGAGCTGCCAGCAAGGGGCCGTGGAGACGCTCCTGGGCTTTGCCATTTGTATTCCTGGCTCAGAGAGGGGCTCTGAGCCCTGGGGAAGGCTGGGGGCTGCTGGCACATTAAAATGATGAAGTCGGGGACAGGGATGTGCGCTGCATATTCTCCTGTGCAGGATGAGGTCTGTGAGCTGTCTGCCCAGAGCAGCCCCTGCTCTGACCTTCCCGGAGGTGCTGAGGGATTGCAGCGTGGGATGGGCCTGACAGCGGCGGGTTTGTGCCCGGGGGGAGCTGCTGGATGGATTTACAGCTCCAAACTGCACCACAGCAGCCTCCTCACCCTTTAGAGCAGCCGAGCACTCCCATTTTTAGGAGGCCAAGACAAATTACTGAGCCATCCCTGTTAATTACCAGTGTCCACCCCTGGCTCTGCACCGCCCTCCTCTCCCGGCTCAGCACACGCAGCAGGTGCTCAGAGCTGCTCAGATCTCTGTTCCCCCTCTCCTTGCACACAGATTAAAGTCCCCAGGCTTATTCCAAATGCTGAATCCTCCCAGCAGCAGCAGCAACCAACAGCCGTGCATCATCCTCCTGACCTGAAGAGCAAACATCCCTGACACACTGTGTCCAACGAGCCAGGGAATAATCCCTGGCAAAACAATGAGATTAAACACCCGCCCTCCTTCCGTGCGAGGAGCCGGGGCAGAGGATTTGCAGACGCGGCCTCGCCTTTAAAGAGCAGCCCTGTGATCCTGAGTGTGCCATTCACAAACCCACCAAAGCTGCAGCCCTGGGACACAATCGCTCTCCATACGGCAGCAGCCCCGGCAGCGTTTGCCTCCCGGGCACGAATCAATCCCTGCCCGCAGCACGGGGCTGGGCTCTCCTTCCCCACAGGTACCGCCTGCACTGCCACAGCCCCTTCATTTACAGCATCAGCCGGGGCAGAGAGACGCCTCTTAAGGAAATCACAGCAATTTCAAGGGAAAAGCAGCTTCCTGCAATGAGCTTTAATGGCGAGAGAGAAAATGGGAGCCTGGCCCCTCCGGGGAGAGGCTCCGGTGCCTCCCTGCCCTGGTCCTCAGCTGTTCCTCCCCAGCAGCGCTGGAGATGCAGAAGGGGCAGATCACTCTTCTCCCCCCCTGGAATATGGAGTCGGATGCCAAGGTCACCCCCTGAGCAACAACCAGCCCGTGAAAAGTCTGTCTGGAGTCAGGAAATTCCCAGGAATTCCTGTGGCAGGAATCTGCCTGTCCCAACACAAGCAACCAGAGGCTGCTTTTAATGTGCTCTGAAAAGCACCAACAGGTCCCTCTTTACATCAGCCAGCTCAGGGCAGTGCAGTGAGGTCTGCAGACAGAAAACAGAATTGAATTCGTGGCAGGAGAGATGAATGAGGGCTCCCTCACAGCACCAGAGGGCAGCTGTGGTTTAATGGGACAACTTGTGAGCATCCCAGACGCTTTGCTGGGCCCAGCCCTGCCAGTTAAAGGTCAGGGATTGCTCACAGCCAGAGCTCTGTCCCTGCCTGTTGCCTCCAGAGCCATAAAAGCAGCCGTGGGAAAGGTCTGGAGTGATCCAGCCCAGCAAAAAGTGCAGCAAAGCACGGGGACACCGGGTAATGCAGGGACTCAGAGTGACCTGCCTGGATAATAAATGTCACCCACCGGCAGGTTCAAACCAGGCTCTGCTGAAAGAGACTTTGACAACATCAAATCCAGCAGCCAGAACAAGCAGATCAATGAGGGAGTGGGGAGGGCAGAGATCAGGGCACAGCTGCACAAGTGGCATCTCCTGCTCCTGCCACAGGGCCAACTCCTGCCCCTGGGTGCCCCAGAGGAGGGGCACAGCCACTCCCCTGGGTGTCACCCTGCCCTGGGAGCTTCCACAACTCCCCTGCCCTCTCCAAGACCTTTTCCCCGATTATTGCTCCCCCTGCCCACCTGAGCAGCATCTCCCCAGTGCCACATCTCCAGCGCTGGGTCCCCACCAGGAGAGAAGGGAACGTTCTCATCTCCTCCCTCCTCCCCCAGGCGCTCTCTGCAGGGGGGCCATGGGAACAGGGATGCACAGGAGGATTCCCTGGATCCGAGGGGGATCCCAGGCCCCTCCAGGCCCTCTGCCTCTCCTGGTGGCTCCTCACTGGCTGCAGCCACTCTGGGAGGGAATCTCTCTGTGCTGAGGGCAGGATCCCACAGGGGTGTGGGTGTGTTTATGAACAGTCTGGATGTGGCACTTGGTGCCGTGGTTTAGCTGAGGTTAGGGCTGGGTTGGACTCGGTGATCCTGGAGGTCTCTTCCAACCTCATGATTCTGATTCCCAGTCCCTGTGTGATGGGCCACGTGCAGGGACACCCAGACTCTCTCTCTGAGCTGGGACACTCCTGCTGGGCCGAGAGCCCAATTCCTGCCCTGCCCCCTGCAAAGCCTGGCTCATCCCACATCCCAGGGCACTGCTGCTCCCCGGGGAAGGGCGGGGAGGCCGGGATGCACAGGCAGGGGGAGGCAGGGCGATACCTACGCTGCACCCAGCTCCCCGTCACCGGGCTCAGGAAGTTGGGGTACAGGCCCTGAGGCTTCTCCACTCTGTTGAGGACCCTGCGGATGTTCATCACCTGTGGGAGACAGAGAGAGAGAGGCTGGGCTGGTGCTGTGCCCCAGGAGAGCAGGGATCTGCTCCTCATCCTCCCTGCCCAGCCCTGTGCTCAGCCCGGGGACACTGCTGCCACCGGGACACCCTGGGGGACAGCTCGGGCAGGGACGGGCTTTGGGGCTCAGCCCAGTCTTCGTCCAGCCCTGGGGGGTTCACAGATGGTTCTGGAAACTCTGCAAAGCCCCAGTCCAGCTCAGTGCCGTGGGCCAGAGCGATCCTGGGAGAGCTTGTCCTTCCAAAACCCAAAGGGGCTTCAGGAGAGTGGAGGGAGACTTTTCCCAAGGGATGGAGTGGCAGGACAAGGGGGAACGGCCTCGGGGTGGAGGAGGTCAGGGTTAGATGGGATCTTGGCCAGGAATTGTCCCCTAGGAGGGTGCTGAGCCCTGGCACAGGGTGCCCAGAGCAGTCCTGGCTGCCCCTGGATCCCTGGCAGTGCCCAAGGCCAGGCTGGACAGGGCTGGGAGCAGCCTGGGATAGTGGGAGGTGTCCCTGGGGGTGGGATGGGATGAGCTTTAAGGCCCCTTCCCACCCCAAATCTGACCCTGTGACTGGGGATCTGGACACGGGAGACGTGAGCAGCGCCAGGGGTGATTTTTTCCATGATCCAAAGGGAAAGGAGGGGCAGGGATGAGTGACTCACACAGCACTTAAATGCACCATGTGGTCACTTAACGGGATGAATTGGGGCCTTTAATTTCACCAACAGACAGTTCCCTTAATACCCCAGAACAGGCAGCACTTAACTCCCTAAAGCCTCCCCTGGTTCCACCCCCATTAAATCCAATCGGCCTTTCCCTTCAGGGACCCAGTTAAATTCCATGCAGCATAAATATTCCATTATAACCTACAGAGCAGCTAATTCGCCCTGAACCTTTTACAAAACCAGACAATTTGCACACCAAAAGCTGGCTACAGGGCTTAAGGGGCTTCCCAGGAAGTTGTCAGGCTCCGTGATATTTACTGGAGTTTAGGAGCTTGCCATATTAACGACAGGTTTGAACAAATGGGCTTTAATTCCTGCTGAAATCACCCAAGTCCCAAGCTGGGAGCTCCTGAGTGGATCTGCTCCTGT
Source organism: Sinosuthora webbiana (assembly GCA_013397395.1). Classification (NCBI taxonomy): domain Eukaryota; kingdom Metazoa; phylum Chordata; class Aves; order Passeriformes; family Sylviidae; genus Sinosuthora; species Sinosuthora webbiana. Next base: position 58,845 of record VXBN01016038.1, read on the forward strand.
GCAGTAATCTCCCCCAGGCCGGGCTGTGAGAGCCCACACCTCCCACATTTCCCTCTCTGAGGGTGTCAGGGGGGCTGTGATCCATTCTCTGGGCACACTCCAGCCCAGGAGAGTCCATCAGGAGGGTTTTGCCCTTTTCCCTCCACGGGCTTAGGAGGAGAAGAGGAAAATCTCCCAGGCTGGGGACAGAGGATTGACCCTGGCTCAAAATGAACCCAGGATGAGGATGCAATTCTGGTTTTTAGCAGTGCATCTCCAGCGTTTCCTCCTGTCTCCCCTCACACATTTCCTCTCCACAGCACTGCTCCCTTTGCTCTCCTCAGCCCCCCCTCCCCGGGAGCCATTTGTCATTATCCCTGTCCTCAGGAACCTCAGCCTTGTCTCTTTATTTCCCATCACCAGCCTCTCTTTATCTTCCCACAGTTTCCTGTTTCCCTTTGCCCTGTGCTTTTCCCTCCTGTGACATTCCTTCGCTCATCCCACCCTCACTGCCTCCCATCCCCTCCATCCCAGCCCCACTTTGCTCTCCAGCTTCTCCCTCCTCCTTTTTTTCCCTCCTTGTTTCACAGCTGACAGCCCTGCACTGGACATATCCTGGAAAAAACCATCATTTTTAGCAGGTTTTTTTTTACCAATCCCGTCCGGTTTTACCTTTTCTGCAAACACCGGGTTGCCAGAGAGCTCGGACAGGTGCAGGAATTCCAGGTGCAGGGTCCCAAACTCCGCCAAGATGCTGCTTCCAGCGGATGCCCAGCCCCAGCTCCAGCTCATGCCGCTGCAGGGAGAGGAAAGGGAACCCTCAGGGCCAGGGGAGCACGGCCTGGGGAGCCCCTGCCCGGGGCCAGGTGCCTGTGCTGCAGCCCCGGTGTCACCAGGGCCGTGGGAGTGACACACACACACATTTAGGACACACACACACACATTCAGGACACACACACACACGTTTAGGACACACACACATTTAGGACACACACACACATTCAGGACACACACACACATTTAGGACACACACACACACATTTAGGACACACACACATTTAGGACACACACACACATTTTGGACACACACACACATTTAGGACACACGCAGGTTTCCAGCAGCAGTCCCACTGGGATGGAGCTGGGGTTTTCCAGAGATTCTTTAGGATTTGGATTTTAGATTAGACTGCACAAAGTGCATTTTTTTGTTTTTGTTATTTTGTGGGAGAGGAATCCCTCCCAAACAGCTCAGCTGGAAAACAGCTTTAGGAGAGCGCTGCCAGCCTGCCCCTCCACAGATATAAAATATCCTATTTGGGGATAAAATATCTGCTGGTACCCCCAGCTCTGGGGATCTCTGGAGCCCTGCAGACAGGACAATGTCCCGGAGGATGCAGGGTTGGATGTCACAATTAGGTCCCAAAGCACCTCGTGGCTCCAGTTTTCACCTCCTGGCAGTCAATCCCGGGGAGGTGACAGTTCCCAGGGACAGGGGAGGGTGGGGGTGACACTAGATGGCGCCGGGAAACTTGGCTGGGAGAGGAGAAGGGTCTGTTGTTTACAGGAGGTTAAAACTCATGATCCTTCTGAGCACAGAGAGAGAAAAAACAAATAAAATAAAGAAGTTTCCCTGGCTGCCGTGGAGAGAAGAGCAGGGCAGGTCCCGAGGTGTGTGTTCTCCCCGAGGGAGGCATCAGATGAGGGATGTGCTCACAGGGCTCAGTCCTGTCCCTGCAGCAGCCTCGGCCTCCTCCTGCAGGAAAACATTTCCCCAGTTTGTGCTGCACAAACTGGGCCTGCACAGCTGCTCGGGCTCGTGACAGCTCAGAGGAAGTGCTGTTTAAAGGACCTTGGCCTCCGAGGGAGGAGAACGTGCCCAGAAGCTCCTTTATCTGCCAGATAAGTGGATCTGAAATGTGGGATCGTTGCCTTCCCTCGAGCAGCAAAACCAAGTCAGGAGAGAGGCCGGGGGGGATGCTGAGGGGAAATGTGGGGAACAGAGGGTTTGGGGAGGGAAGGGTGGCAGGGCCAGGGCTGCAGCACAGGGACAGGGGACACAGGAGGGCCCAGGGCAGGGCTGCAGCACAGACACTGCAGGAGGGGAGGGGAAGGGAGGGGAGGGGAGGGCATGGGGAGGGGAGCAGGCTGGGTGAGACAGGACACAGCCAGGGGGAACTCAGCAGCAGGGAGGGCACCCCAGAGGAAAAGGGGACAGCAAGAGATAAAGGACAGGGAAGAGCTGGGGGTGTCTGTGCTTGGGCCCCCGGAAATGAATGTGCAGAATTGACCCAGTGCCAGGGGGGGGATTTTGGTTTCAAATTCCTGAATGTCCTTCTTAACCCACCCCCACGAGCTGCCACCAGCAGAGGCCACACAGGCAGCAGGGCTCTCCTCCTTCTGGGATGCTGAGGCCTCTCTGGAATTATTAGCACACCCTTGCAAAAGCAGAACTGGAGAGAGAGAATTCCTTGTTGCAAAACTCTTCTGGGGGCCTTGTTCTGGCCCTGGTGTTTGGGTCAGCGTGGTCTCCCAGCCTCACCTCGCCCTCCTCTGCCTCCACACTGAGCAATTCCCTCCCCCTGTGGGTTTGCAGCCTTGGGCTGCTCACGGTGCTCCTGCAGCAGCTCAGGCTGTGGATGCAGCTGCCTCCATCCCTGCCCTGAATCAATTCACAGCCCCGAAGGCAGCACGGGGGGCTCTGGGTGTTCTGTCCATTTTCTCAGCTCTCACCCAAGGTCACCAGCAAAACACTCTGGGAACGTCTGGGCAGACAGAGGCTGCTTCAATTGTCTCCACAAAGGGCAGGGGAGGGTTTGGCATTTCTGGGAAAGGTTAGTCCGTGCAGAGCCTTTATCAGGCGCCGAGGAAGCAGGATGTGTGTGCTGCACAAAAGGACAATCGCGGTGCTGCCGGTGGCTCCAATTTTCCCCGGGATCAGGGGCACGTCAGGCAGCTGAGGGGTGACAGTGACATTTGAGCAGCAGCGTGAGCCAAACGCTGGGAAATCTTTTGCTTTGCAGAGCCAAGGAGGAGATCTGGGCCGAGGGCTGGATAATGACTTTGGGAGTTTCGCAGGAGGTGAGGATGAAAGGCTTGGTCAGCCCACACTTCCTCAGCTCTCATCCTCGGGATTGTTTGGAGGCATCAGGACCAGCAAATCCCAATCTGTGCCTCGCTGGCAGGGAGCTGTCTGCCAGGAGAGCCAGGGAGCAGGAGGGCAGCCCCAGCTCTGCCAGACCCTCTGCAGGGATTTACTGAGCCATGGCAACATCACCAACCTCAGCTCTGGGGCTCTGAGGAAGGACAGAGCCCGGCTGAGGGCTGTGTGCTGTGTCCTCCCCCCTTCTCCAGCACCAAAACTGTCAGCCAGTCCCGTATTTTTTAAATCCATTTTTTCCTGGATAAATTCACACGCATCTAGCTGGGCACACTGCAAAAACCTGTGCCACGAGCAGACTACAGAATCACCTCTCAAAGAGAAGGGAGAGTGAGGAAAACGCTCCTGCAGCAGGGAGCCCTGCCAGGAGGCAGAGGGAGAAACTGTGGACAGCCCCAGATTAATAAAACACGGCTGGGTTTGACCCGAGCCACCTGCAGCCCGTGCCAAGGCCTGAGCTGGCAGAGCAAATGACCTCGAGGAATGTGCTCTGGAGGGGGCAGCTCTGAGGAGCTGCTGCTGCTCCTTCCCCAAATCCCCAGGACTGAAGGAAGGAAATGCTGGTGAGGACGGGAGCCTTGCCTGCCCAGGTTGATGACTCCACGGGGGATTCCAGTGGGGGTGTTGAAGGCTGGCAGGAGTTTCTCCCCAAGCTCCAGAGCTTTGCTCTTGAACACCTGTTGGAAGGGAGGATAAATATTTGATGAAACGAGCCACCCAAGGATTCTCTCCCATCCCCTTTTCCAAACACGTTATAAAACACTGCAAGTGCTGCAGTCTGGGCACCCACCCCCTGCTCCAGGTGTGCTGGTTCCCCTGCACACAAATCTGAACCAAATCACTGAACTTTGGCATCTCTGAATTTCCCCTAAAACCTGCACTGAACCAGCAGCCAAAGGTTCGGCCTGGACCAGGGCAGCACCCTGTGATCTGAGCTGATCCAAAGAGAGCTCTCCAGATCCCTCCCATTCCCAGCATGGCAGAGAACACGAGGAGCTGAAATGAGTTAAACTCAGAGGAAATCTCTCTAGGCTGAAGCACTGTCAGATTTACAACTTGCCCAGCTCGTGTCATCTCCTGCTGTAAAACCCCTGATTCCCAAAGAACCATCTTCTCCCTGCAGCTCTCTGCCGAGGGGGATTCGTGGCTGAGCTGCTCCTTTCCCTCTGGACAAGCCTCAGCCTGGGGCTCTCCAGCCCAGCTGCAGCTCGTGGTGGCTCGCAGCACGAAGCGAGCACGCAATTATTTTGGGACAAACTGATAGAAGCACTAATCTCCTCTGCAGAGATCAGTCCCGATCGAGAGAAGCCTCTAAGTGACTTAGGAGATAAAGCACAAGCCTTTTACCTCCAGCCCTGTGGTGGTGGCTCTCCGAAAGCAGCAATTTATTGCTCTAAAAATACGGCCCTGAGGAGGAAACCCGAGCCCTCCTGAGGGCTGGCAGAGCTTTGATACCCTCACAAGGAAACGGGGGTTGGCTCAGAAGGGAAGGCAAAGACAGGGACTGGTTTTTGCCTTTCAGCCCGGTGACACTGGCTGGGTAAGTGACACCAGCTGCTGGTGGCACTTCAAGGGGTCACTGCTGGAGTTTTGTGGTTTAATGTGGTTTCTTTCTGCTCTGTTGATCTGAAACCCGTTGAGACAGACTCGGAGTTGGGGCACTGAAGTCTCTGAGGGTTTTCCCTGGGGGGGATCACGGAGGGAAGTCACTCCTGGAGCTCATTTAAAACGCAGTGAAGGGACAGAGCTGCTCCCGGACCGGTGTCACTGTGCAGGAGCCACCCTGCCCTCAGTGCTGGCCTCAACCCTCAGGAGGGGCCAGCCCTCCCTGAACTCCCCCCGAGCCAGAGTTCCAGCTCACCAGAGACTCCCTGGGCAAAGGAATAATCTCCTCACGTCCCTACAGCTGTAAAATTCCAGCCCGGGCACTTTATCCAACAGATTACGGCGTTATGGGGCTGGGGAGGAGGGAGGGAGGGGAGATGAGATGAGCTCCTCCTGCTCTGCCCAGGGCTCCAGGGGATGCACATCCACCACATCCCCCTCGGGGGCTGGGACCCCCACCCTGGCCCTGCATCCCGGGGCCCTTATCCCGGGAATTCCGGCTCAGCCGCCCTCCTCCGCCCGAGGCAGGAGCTGCGATGGTGTCTGATGAAATCTCAGCCGAACCGCCAGAGAGAGGAACAAGCACAAAGACAAAGACCCTCGGCAAACGGGGATCCCCGGGGAGCGACCGCAAACGCCGGAATCGCCCCCAGGAGGGAAGATCGCTGCCAAATGAGCCGTGCACGGTGTGTGTGCAAGGTAATTATCCGAGGCTTAATTAAGGGAACGTTAGTGGCACTTCCACGTTCACAAAAACGATGGGTTCAGCCCCTGGTTGTGGGGGGGTTTGTGGGATGCTCAGGGCAGGGATGCTGGAGAGCCCCTGAGCTGTTCTGGGGACACACAGAGGGGACACTCGGGGGGACACTGAGAGGGGACATGGAGAGGGGACACTCAGGGGGACACTCGGGGGGGACAGGGAGCACACACCTCCTCTCCTGTCAGGTAGTAGGCGGCCAGCAGCCCCCCGATGTAGCGGATGTTCACCTCGAACAGCGAAGCCTCTCCGTTCTGCAAAGACACAGGACAGCCCTGAGCGCTGGCAGGAGCACAGCCCGCCGCCCCCTGCCCCTCTGCCAGCTCTGGGTTTGCTCTGCAGCGACAGGAGGGAGCCTGGAGGGAGGAGAAACACCCAGAGTGCCCCACTGGCCACCTGGGACAGCACCTGAGTCAGGCAGGGCAGGGCACACAAACACAGTCACAGGATCTGCTGAGCTGGAAGGGACCCCCAAGGATCACCCAGCCCAGCCCCTGGCCCTGCCCAAACCCCAACAATCCCACCCTGGGCACCCCTCTGGGTTTGTCCAAACCCTCCTGGAGCTCTGGCAGCCTCGGGGCCGTGTCCCTTCCCTCTGGGGAAGAATCTGTGCCCAGTATCCAGCCCAAAGTTCCCCTGACACAACCTCAGACACATCCCAGCACTCGGTTTCAGGCAGAGCTTGTGGGTCCTGCAGTCCCTGTGTTGCCTTTCTGGACTGTGAGAGGTCCCTGGCCAGAGGCAATACTGAGTTAATTCCCCCCCTGCCTCCCTGTGCTGTGCTCCCTGACTCCACGGATCAATCCACAGCATTCACTCCTGTCTTTACAGATCAATCCGTTCTGCAGGCCAAGATTAAAAGCTTTTATGAAATCCAGATAAATTATCTCCCAGTTGATTCTGTCCCTTGTTCATCGATTCAGTAACAGACTGAGACCATTCACCACATTTATCAGATGTGGGCTGCCTTCTACGAGTCCATGAATGGCACTGGTGCCCTCCCAAACGATTCTTCCCTGTAAAGGCAGCTGCAGGCATTGTTCCCCTGGGAGAGCCATCCCTCACGACAACTAGGCCGGCATTAAACAAATAAAAGTTTAAGCTGCGCTTTGGTTTTAACGTTCTCCGCGAGTGGCACTGATGAGATGCCATCAGCTGGGGATGGGGGATGCAGGAGCTGCCTCAGGGCATGGCCTGGGACAGGGGAGGGACAGGGGAGGGACAGCAGCCTTCAGGTGCCAGCACAGCCCCACGTGTCCAGCCAAGCCCCAGGAGCCCCAGGCAGAAGCACCTCTGGCTGTTTTTAGGGGTGATGCCCTTCCCTCCAAACCCTGGCTCCCTCTGGGCTCCCTCTGGGCTCCCTCTGGGCTCCCTCTGGGCTCCCTCTGGGCTCCCGAGGTGTCACACAAGCCCCAGCAGTGACACCAACAGAGGGCCCAGACAAGGGGAGCTGCTTTACAACCTTCACCTCATGAAATAAGGAAATCTCCTCTTATCTCAGGCAGACAGTTTACCTGAGATGACACAGAGCTTGTTCTTTGATCAGCAAATTTCCCTTGCCGTGTCTAAGAAGGAGTGTCTGTTTCCATAACCCAGACCAGGACACCAGAACCATCAAACACTGAACCTGATTTTCAGGCAGACACGGTGAGGCTGATCTGGTGGCCCCAGCAGAAATTTGGGGTGAATCCCCCACTGCTCCCTTTGGCCTTGGAAAGAAAGGGATCAGCTGAGAGGTTTCTCCCCCCACAGGGCTGAATGTTTCCCTGCTGGGCAGGACTGTGAGCAGGGCTGGCAGCTGAGGTGACACAGGCAGCGTTCCCAGCAGCTGACTCACCACGTTCAAGTCAAAGCTCTTCTCCACCCACTGCTTGGCTTCCTGGAATTCCTCCTCGAGCTCCATGATGTACAGGGTGTCTAAGGCATCGATCACAGTTGCTCCTCGAAGGCCTCCTGGGTGGCAAAAACACAGACAGGGATAAACCCAGAGCTCTGGATCAGCCTGGGGGTGTCTGCCTGGGATCCTCCACCGGGGCTGCTCAGCTCTGCCACCCAAAACTGGACAGGCCCGATTTCCAAAGGCCTGAAAGAACTCTGAATTCTGGAAGAACTGCCCCAAGGAACAGCTCAGGGCCCACACCTGGAGCCCCCAGTCAGAGCTGCAAGCCTTGGCCTTGTTTCCAGCCCTGCCCTGGCCAAAGGGGCTCAGCAGTTCCAGCCTTGGCTGGTGTTTAGCTGCAAACCTTCCTCCAGCCTCTGTCCAAGCCACTGCCAACACAACCTGCGAGAGAACTGCATTTTATTGTGCAACAGCACCCAGGGCAGGGCTTTGATCCTTGTCCTGGTGCAGGGTTGGTTTTCTGGGGCACAAATACTTTTGTTCCACGCCGTGACCAGCAGGGACACAAAGCCCAGCCCCTCCTGGAGGCTGAGACAGGATCCCAGTGAAGCTGGAGCAGCGTGGGGGATTTAGGGGCCTGTGAGCCACTGCCCATTCCCCCGCAGGTGGCACAGGGACACACTCAGCTGAAGGGAATTCCAGCCAGGAACTCGACCCAGTGTGTCATTTGTGTAAGAAGTGTCCTGCCAGGAGCTGTGTGACACACACAGAGCTCAGGGAGGCTCGGCAGGGTGTGCTCAGGCTCCCTAAAACTCCTCCTGACTCAACTCTGCAAAGGCCATCCCAGCAGCCCTGGGCAACTCAGCAACTCAAACCCCACGTGGGGGGCTCCAGTTTGGGACCATCCCCATGAACCCAGGCTGGAACCATCCCCATTAATCCAGTCTGGGACCATCCCCACTCATCCTGTCTGGAACCAACCCCATTAATCCAGGGCTCCAGCCTGGAGCCATCCCCATTAATCCAGCTCCAGTCTGGAATCATTCCCATTAATCCAGGGCTCCAGTTTGGAACCATCCCCACTCATCCAGCCTGGAACCATCCATACTCATCCAGCCTAGAGCCATCCCCAGTAATCCAGCTCCACTCTGGAGCCATCCCCAGTAATCCAGCTCCACTCTGGAGCCATCCCATCCGTCCCTCTGGGTGTGGCACGGGCTGAGGCTGCTCCTGCACCACCTCACACCCTCAGCTCAGCTGAGCCACATTCCCACCCACCCCCGGCAGAGTCTGGGAATGCCTGCCACCACAGACTCCTGGCTGAGGCTCAGGGTTTGTTCCTGCAGCAGAAGCTCCTCGTCCCACCCCTGTCCCCAGCAGCTCCCTGTGCACAGGCTCTGTCACTGCTGTGCCCAGGGATTTTCCTGACACTCGTTTCTGTCTGCCTCAGGTCACTTCTCCTCCTCACTCCCAGCCTTTCAGCTGCTCTCCCCAATCCCCCCAGCCTTTCCCTGCACCCTCAGGTGGCTTTGGCACTCCTGTCACACCTTCAGTGTGTGACACTCAATTCCAGCTCTGCCTGAGAGAGGCAAACCCAGCTGGGAGGAGCAGGGCTGCGGAGGTGAACTGTGTGCCACCAACCTTTGGTCACCGAGGGACAAAGGGACTGTGTCTGAGCCCTGCAGCCCAGAGAGGAGCTCAGAGCCACCCATTCCCCCTCTCGGCACTCCCCTCCCGCAGGGAAGGATCCTGCCTTATTTTGTTGACGCTACAAGATTGCAGTTTTGACACTTTTCAGCCAGCCAGCACATCATTGCCTTAATAAAAACCCAAGCAGGACTTTACTGCTCAGCCACAGATTGCTGCCTTTCGGATGCTGTCTGCATCAAAAGCAGGGGCTGCGGGAGAGGAGGGAGGCAGCTGAAAGGGCCTCCAGAAATCCATTGATTCCCACAGGCCTGGGAAATGATCATCTAACCGGAGCCACCTCCGGGAGCGAGGGCTGGAGGGAGCCAAACAGTCACTGCAGCAACTGGTGGGCTCTAAAAAAATCAGCCAGGGCTGATGTGGGCCTGGAACGTTGGCCAAAAGCACACGAAAAACAACAACCCCGCCACGGCAGGCAGCGCTGCTTTTATCAGCCCTAATGATCCTTCAATATTAACGATGACGGGATTTTTATACACCTCCCTGTTGGCAGGGAGGCAGGGGGAGCATTTTGAGCAGGGAAGGAAGGGCAGGGGCACCCGAGGCACAGCCTGTCACCGTGATCTTCTGAGAGGAAAATCACACCACGGGGCTCGGCTTAATTTGATGGTATAATCAACAAAAGCTTTTCATAATTCTGCAGAGAGACGACGAGGGGAGGTTGGATTCGCTCGAGCTGAATGGAGACGAAGAGACAACAAACTCCCCGTTTTCTGGGATGATGAACTGAAGTTGAGAGAAATATCTCTGGAATTGACAGAGCCTTTGATGTTTTCAGCAAGTCAGGCCTTTAAGTGGGTGCGTTGCTCTGGGGACTGGGAGCACGCTCTGCTCCCCTGCCTGCGTGTGACAAAGTGCAGGGCAAACCTCGCTCCCCCTCGCTGCCTGGTCCCTGTGTCACATCAAACATTTGTTTTAAACACTCCCTGGCCCTCTGCATCACCAGAACCTCGGGCTGTGTGTTCTGTACCAGGGGCTGGGCCGTGTTTCATTTCTTCTGCGCCGGCTTTGAAGCGGCTGCAGACGCTCAGTGGCTCCTCCATCCCTGCGGCCTCCGGAGCCCTCCCCAGCCAGGACAGGGATGGAAAGGCAGCTCCAGCCTCAGGACAGGGATGGAAAGGCAGCTCCAGCCTCAGGACAGGGATGGAAAGGCAGCTCCTGCCCCTCCTCAGGCACAGGACAAGCCCTGGCTGTGTCTGTCCTCGCCAGGACACCCAGAGAGCCCCTGACCCGAGCCTGGGACATCTCTGCTCTTCCCCCCTCCCCTGCCCAGAGCAGGATGGAGCTGGCAGGGCTCAGTGTGCCCAGCCCAGCGTGTTCCCTGCGGCACAAACACACCCACCCCGACCCCTCCTGCCTGCCTCCTTACACACCCAGCACGGCTCTGCACCTGCACATTACCGTGGGAGGGGTGCAGTCAAAGGGGAGGCAGCTCAGAACCAAATCAAACCCCTCCCTGTCGCTCCTGACTCTCGCTGACACCCTCAGCTCGAAATTGCTGCTTTCAGCCTGACTGTGCTTGCTCTGAGGGAGTTTTAAAGCAGGAACCAAGAAACCCCTGACAGAAACCCTTGACAGAAACCCAGAAGTACCCAGAGCTGGGGGCAGAGGATTTGAGCAGGACCCCACATCTCAGATTGTGCCCGTCTCCACAAACCCAAGTGTGCTGTGAAAACCCCTCCTGGTCCTGCCCCAGACGGGCTGGGATGGGGACACCTTCACAGGGAGAGGCAGAGTCACTCTGCTGGTCCCAAAAGGGCAGATTGGGGGGATCAGGATCCCCCCAACTGGGAAAGGGGCTTTAGGATCCACAGCAGCTCCTCACTGCCCTGTGGGAGAGGAGAGCCACAGAGCCCCAGGTGAGCTGAGCTGGAAGGGCCCCACCAGGATCATCCACCCCCCTCCACTGGGAACCTCAGGAGGTCTGGGGGCATTTCTGGCTCAATGTCACAGCAGCTCTGGTGACAGGGCCCCTGCCCAGAGCTGTCCCCTGAGGGACGGTCAGGGGAGGAGATGGGAGCAGCTGATGGGAGCAGACAAAGGTTCATCTCTCCCTGAGCCGAAGGAGGGCCGGTGCCACCCTGTATTTGCCCCTTTGTGCAGCACAAGAATGGAGAGAGGAGTGTGGGCAACAAGGCAGCTCTGTTCCTGCTCCCACCCGCCCCAGGAGCTGAGCCCTGCCGCAGACAGCACTAATGAACGTTGAGTTAATTAACAGAACCCCGGGGAGAGGTGCTGGGTGCAGAGGAGCTGCCTGCTCCGAGGGTTTGGTTTGGGGTTTTTCTCTGGGAGATGACTCAGGCTCTAGGGAGGAATGAAAAACCTTGGGGTGAGGTGTTCACCACAGGCTGGGGATCTACGTGTCCGAGTCCAGCCTCACCTGCACCTGCCTCTCCCAACACCTGAACAGGTGGCCCAAGCCCAGCACCCAGAGCTGAGCACACGGCTGGTTTTCCACGGAGCAGCAGCTGTGGTGGGAGGGATGCAGAGCGCCGCCTCCCCTCGCTCCCCTCGCCCAAAATAGCCCACGTGGACTGCCACAGGCCAGAGAGGAGACTTGAAGGGCTCCCAGCTGCAAGCCTGCCCCTTGAGAGCCTCAAAAAAAAGCTACAAAAGTGATGCTTCAGCAGCCAAGTAGCTCCGAGTGGGGTCTGAAATAGCCTTTTCCTCAGGAAGGAGAGATCCTTCCAAAGGCTCTCCTGAATCCATCACACTCCCCACGCCTGGGGAGCCACGGAGAACGAGGCCCCTGCCCCACAGGCTGGACTCTCCTGTCCCACCAGCTTTGCTCTGGGGCCCGAGGAACGAGGAGGAGCCCAGGGTGTGCCTTTGGAAAGGTGAACACGGTGCGAGGATCCCCAAGCAGCAGGAGATGGAGCATCCTCAGCAGGATCTCCACCACCTTCCAGCACTCCCTGGTGTCAGCTCAAATAAAATTACCCCTTCGCAGGCTGGTTTGGGTTTGGAAGGGGCCTTAAAGTTCACCCAGTTCCAACTTTCCTCTAGAAAATTCCTTGTGGTGCTCAGGGCCACGTTCCCCTGTGCCCGCCCCAGGGAGGGATGGAGGGCCAGCCTGAGCTCAGGCAGCCCTGCAGCAGGCCCAGAGCTTGGGGAATCTCCTCTCCCATTCCCCTCAGCCCCAGGGGACCTGCTCCTGGGCAAAGAGCCCTTTATGAAGTTACTCAGTGAACAGAAACCGAATCCTTCACCCCCGAACCCGCACGGCAACGCTTTGTGCCAACGCCTCAAACAAACAGCACGAGCCACTAGGAACGTCTCAGACCAAACCTTGTGTACAGCATTAAGTGCTGCAGAACAGGAGGGTTCAAACAGCTCTCTGCTGACTCCAATAACAGGAGTTTACAGCTGAAAAGCGAGAGCAGAAGGGGGAGGAATTCAGATCAGCGCAGTGTAAACCCCGGATCAAAAATGAAAGGTCTTGACTCCCACTGTTCTCATGTCAGATGGCGTTTGTCAAAACAGAAATTAGTGCTGAGATCTCGTTTGGAATAGGAATGAGGACGCAGTTTCTATGGTTATGCTGATGGAGTGGTTAACTGCCGAGGGGCTCTGGGTGTTCACCTTCACCTCTTGGGGGAAAACCCCAGATCCCCTCCCTGGCTCTGCTGCTCTGAAGGCTCCAATTAAAACCAGTGCCCTGCTCCAGGAGGAGTCTGACAAATTACCATCTCCAAGTGCTGCTTTTTTCAGTCCTTTTTCCCCAGGCCAGGCCTTGGAGAGCAGCCTGGACTCCTGACATTTATCCCGAGATGTGTGTGAGAGGCCTGGGAGCTGCCGCCTCACCACACGGCTCCTGCCTGGTGGCAAACTGGCCAAATGCTGGGAGAAATCCACACAGAGACGTTCTGCACAGCTCAGGATTATCTTGGCAACCGAGTAAACTGTGAAAATCGCTGCAGCTCCCTCAAAAATCCGCCCCGCAGCCAAGATTTGCCAGTCCCTGTGCTCCGGGTCCGGCACAACGAGGGGTGGGAGCTGCAGCTCCTGAGGTGGGACCTGGGCTTAGGCCAGAGCTCCCTCCCTGCTCTGGGCTTTAGCTTCTCCTGCCAGCCAAAAAAAAAGCAGGAGGAATTTTCCTCAAAGCGTGGAAAGAAAGAGGGTTTAAACAAAGAGAGCGTGACAGAGAAATAAGAATTAATTTATCCACCACATCCAGACCTGTCTCTGTTCTTCACTTTGCACCACCCATCTCCCCTCTGGAATGGGGCAGGAACATTCCCCACCTGGTTATTCCCCAACATTTCCTTTCCAGCACCCACAGCTCACAGCAGGGATGGGCTCTGGGAGATAAACTCCAGCTCCAGGGGAAAGTCACTCTGCTCCCATTGCAGGATCAACCCCAGGTCTCAGGGATCCCCAGCACAGGGCTGGTGCTGCTGCTCCAGCTGACAGAAATCAAACTGAAAATCCAAATGGAACTGGGAAAGGGGTTTTCTTTTCCAGGAAGAAAGAAAATTTCTCAGTTAAATCCACAATCAACTCGTTACAGCCCTTCAGCTGCCTGCGAGTGGTACCTGCTGCAGATGGAGCCAGAAACACCCGCCCTGAGCTAAGCCCTGCCAGGGCCTTATTTATTGAGTTTTTTGTCTGTGAACCTGATAGCTGCAACACAGAGTAACTCCATTCCCTTCATTTAAGGCAAACTAAACAAATTACATCTGAGCAACAAGGCAGCAGAGAGATGGAGGGGACAAAGAAGTAGTCCAAGAATTAGAGAAGATCTATTTCTTTTTGTATCAGCAAATTCTCTTGCAGAGTTAAGGGAAAACAAAAAAAAAGGAAAAAAGTCCATTAGCTTTTGAGCAACCTCATTTTTCTCTGCTTCCCAAACAAACCACTGCACCTACACTTCAGGGACCTCATCAAAAACCACTTGGTGGCCAAGGTTATTTTCCCATCTTGCTCACATCAATCTTCCTCACTCTGCTCTGCAGGTTCTGGTCAGAGGGTCACCCCTGAGGGCTCTCCACGCCAGGGCTGTCCCCTGATGGGCAGCCAAGGGCACCTGGCACAGCCCTGCGGGGTCACAGGCAGCCCTGTGTCCCTGCCCCTGTCCCCCACCCATGGGGGACTCGGGGTGACCCCCTGGGCCAAGCCCCACAAACCAGCCCCCACCACCCCAAAGCACAATTTCCCCCTGATTTCAGTGTCTGTGCTGGTCTCTTCCCCTGGCAGAGTCACAGGATGCTGCCAGCCCCTTCAGCCCTCAGGGTTCTGTTCTGCTCACCGACTCCACCTGGCCCTGGAGCTGTGGGTTTTCTGCAGTTCCAGAGGAAATACTGGATCCCCTGGAATTCCACGTATTAATGACACACAGGACACCACCCAGAGCACGCCCAGCTCTCTGAGCCTCCCACCCAAACCACCCCCAGCCCTCGTCCTGGGCACTGCAGGGTGGTAAAGCCACACTTCCCCCAGCTAAGGAGAGGTCAAAGGGCTGATCATTCCCTGCAGAGATGCTCAGGAACAGAATTAATCCTGGAGCACGTGGCTGGGAAGGAGCAGAGCCCCCAGAGCTCCATCTGCCAACACAGGCTGAGCCTCCCACCTCCAGCAAAGGAACCTTGAGGGCTGGCATGAGGGAGATCACCCAAACATCTGGCTCACAGACAGCCAGCTCAGCCTGCTTTCTGCTGTCAGCAGGAGAGATCTTCCAGCTCCCTGGGAAGTGCTAATGAATCCCAGCTCCACCTGCAGCACCGAGCAGCCCCAGCAGATGGGCTGGACAGGTAAAGCTGGCACCAGACAGGCAGCTTCAAGTGCTGCCTTTTAGGGCTGCTATAATCAAATTTAATAGAGAGTGTGTTCCAGCTGGGGAAGAAACGGCTTTTTTTTTTTTTTTTGGATTACAAACCACTCATGTTTTTCAAATATCAATTTCCCCTGGAGAATTAAGGCCATCGTTCAAGCTGGAGCAGCAGTGGCAGCTCTGCCCTGAGCCAGTGATGGGTGAGAGGCACGAAACCAGAGCTTGGGCTCCTTTAGGGACGTGGCAGAGGAGGCAGAGTGTGGGGGAGAGCAGGCTGGGGGGAACAGGTGAGCAATATTCTGGGGGAAAAAAGGAGAAGAAAGGTGTTCAGCACAGAAATGAATTGCTTGTCACAGCCCCTCAGGTAAGTGACTTCCTTCACGGGAATGGGAGAGCAGACACGTGCTAAGCACCTATTGCCAGCTGATCCTTAAATATTTAATACTTGGCAGCAGCTTCCCCACTTTAATCCTCTTTTCCCCAGTTTCTCCAACCATCTTTCAACATTCAGCGATCCTCCAGCCCCCGGCTCTGGTTCATCCCCGCACGACTCCAACACCTCCCGGAGCTCAAAAACCCAACTGCTCCCGTTTCCAAGCGTCGGGGAGGAGGGGAGGCTTGCCTGGAGCTGGGAACACAATCCCTGGTGCGGCAGAGATGCTGCAAACCCACTCTCCACGTGCCTCCCGTCCGTCTCCCGTGACAGCAGCAGCTCCGTGGGCCACCGGCAGCTCCGCAGGAAATTGCAAAGTGATAATCCTCCAAATGCTCCTCCGGGAAGGAGCTTTTTTCCTCCCGGTTTTGGGGGCAGCGGGGCTCAGATGTTGGCCAGGCAGAGGGAATTGCTGCTGACAAAGATGGGTCATTCCACAAGCCAGGAGCTCATCTGGGAGGTGAAGCACAAGACAACAGCTGGGGCAAAACGACTGCTGGTGCCTCCGCGGGCTGGACGTCTGAAATTAATTTCGGAGTGGTTAGAGGTGATTTGATTATGTCCAATTTACGGCTCCTCCACGGAGCCCCTCGAGGACCTGCGGCATTTGACGTGAGGGGTCCCAGCAGGGCCATTAAAACAAACACACGCGTCCCACCTGCCGCGATTATCCTGCTCCGCCGGGGCCACGGGCAGCAGTTAACGAGCAGAGGCCGCTAATTCACCTCACAATCCAAAGGGGAGAAGAAGGTGCCCTTCTGCCTCCCTCCCGAGCACACTTCCCGGAGAGCGGCAGATGTGTTATGACAGCACAGCCTGACGTGATTTTCCCCGCGATCTGATCCGCTCTGGGCTCTGCACAACAGGCCCCACGCCGGAGCCGGGGCTGTAAAACCGCTCATCCCTGCCCTGGGTTTATCCACAGCCCAGCCCAGAAACGATCTGGTCCTTAACGCCAGCCCCGGGTGGGAGAGAAATCAGAGATAAAGGAACGAAACCACCCTTTGCCCCAAGATGAATCTACAGGATTAACTGTGCTGTTCAGTGTGGGGCCTGGCTGATGAGCTGAGCCTGGAACCCCCATAACCATGGATGAAAGAACCTAAACACATTTTCCCTGTGAAGGCAGTGGGTCAGGAGAATGCAAATGCTCCATTACCACGAGCACAAACACATTAAAGCCACGGCAGCTCCATCACTTGGGGACCATCTGTCCGTGCTCTTCCCTTTCCCTCCCATGCTGTTGAAGTCACACCAACAGGACCCCGGCTAAAAGCCTCCAAATGCTCTCCAGGATGCTGCTCGACAGGATTAGATATCAAAATAATCTCGGCAAATTGGGAAAACAGTCAGGAAGGAGCGGGCTGCGGTTCAGCGAGGCCCGTTCTGCCCCGGGGGAGGCACAATGGACCGTGAAGCAGAAGGAATAAATGGTGAGGCAGCACTCCTGTCAAAGCCTTAGCCAGGCTGCAGCCCTGGGAAACGCAGCTCAAACCAAGGATTTCCAGCTCAAATCAACGACTTCCAGCTCAAACCAAGGATTTCCAGCTCAAACCAACGACTTCCAGCTCAAATCAACAATTTCCAACTCAAATCAATGATTTCCAGCTTAAATCAACAATTTCCAGCTCAAACCAACAACTTCCAACTCAAATCAATGACTTCCAGCTTAAATCAACAATTTCTAGTTTAAATCAACAATTTCCAGCTCAAATCAATGATTTCCAGCTCAAACTGACAACTCCCAGCTCAAATCAATGATTTCAAGTTTAAATCAACAATTTCCAGCTCAAACCAAGATTTCCAGCTCAAATCAACAATTTCCAGTTTAAATCAACAATTTTCAGCTCAAACCAACGACTCCCAGCTCAAACCAAGAACTCCCAGCTCCAACCAATGACTCCCAGCTCAAACCAAGGATTCCCAGCTCAACCCAAGAGGTTGCAGTGTTGGAAGAAGGCACAAAGCCCACCCCAGGGTGAGCAGTGATGCCTGGCACGACAAAGGGCACCGAGCCTCCTTCCAGCAGCGTCTGGAGACTCCAGAGGGAAGGAGGAATGTGACCTGCAATTAAAGCTGGGTGGGTCTGAGGCTGCTCAGCCTCCGGGGGAGAAACTTGACGACGTTTTGGAGATGCTGCAGAGAACCAGAGGGTAAAAAGCACTTTGCACACCCCCAGGGAGAGGCCAAGGAGCCCCAGCTTGACTCTCGGCAGGACCAGGACAAGCTTTAAAGTGAGGCAGAATTTCCTGCCAGCACTCCCCAGCCTCGGGAAGGGAAGCACTAAAGGGCCCCTCGCTGCTCCTTTTGTGCTTTGTTGCTCCCTGAGATGAGTGGGAATCGCAGGTTCTCCAAAAAGCCTCCTTGGAGAGGCAGCAGGGTGACCCCGAGGGGAGGAAGAGCTCCAGAAAAAAAACCGATTCCTGCCGGCTCCATCCCCTCCCGGAGCCACCTCGGTGACGGGGAACACCACAGCCACGATTTGGGATGTGCACACAAAACGTCAGGAAATTAAAAATGCTGGTTCCCACAGCAACCAGGAGGGAGCCTGCCAAGAGAGGAGGGATGTTCCAGCCCAGGCAAAAGGTGTCAGTTTTAATGCCTCAAGGCGACTTCCAGCTGCCTGGAGGAGAGGTCCAGGAGAGCTCTGAGCTCCTGCACGGGCAAACCCCGACCCTCAGGCTCTTTGTCCCTGAATTCCCTCTCCTCCTGGCAGAACACGGGCTGGAGGTGGGAAATGGGGATGCAGCAGAGCAATCGAGGCTGCTGTGATCCCCCCAGCTCAGAACTCACGGGATTTGTGTTTTCCCAGCCCCAGCTCTGTGAGGAAACCGCCCCAGTGCAATCCTGGGTTCAGATGAAAGCTCTGAGGAGAGAAACAGGATCAGCTGAGGTGTTCTCAATCCTGTGTTTGTGCCCGAGAGGTAAATTCTGTGTGCACTGAAATTAGTAGGAAACAACCCCTGCCTTTAGAACTTTCTCTTGGAATGCATTTATTTTCCTGCACTGAAATTTTTTTCTATTTTTCTCCCCTCCTTTTTGGAGCTGCATATAAAGTGTGGCAGGGTGCAGAAGTGGTGCTGGGTATAAAACATCAGAAGAAGGATGAACAACTTTAGTCAGCCCAAAAAAAAAAAAAAAAACCCTCCCTGTCTTTCACACTGATGCCTCGAGCAAAGGCTGAGGGATTTCCTTGAACTTCCAAAAAAAAAAAAAAAAAATCCTCTCCAGAGACAGGAACAATCCTGGGAGGCTAAATGGAAGTGCTTTGTGAAAGCAAAAAGGTCTTCCCGTGACAAATGCCTGCCGCAGCATTCTGAGCACACAGAGCCAGCCCCGGCAGCAGTGACAAATCTGGAAGCTGATGTCCTGTGGGAGGAAGTTAAACCCACTGATTAAGTGAGATAAGGGACTCCTCTCCCCCGAAAAGGCAGCGGAGATGGAAGAAAAAAAAAAAAAAAAATCAGAAACAAGCACCTGGAGAAATTACAGAGGAAGAAATTCTGTAGCAGGACCCATTTGATTTATGATCTCCTGGAGGCGAATAGAAAAATGCCACAATCCAACAGTAATCCAGATGAATATCCAATGAGACACGCAATGAGGGCGGGAGGAACGCTCGGCAGCGGCACAAAGCGATGGGATAAAGCAGTTAAGTTCTAAATGTGAAATCCAACACGGCAGAGCCGGCTTGGAACCTGCTTAATCTCTTCAGAAGTTTCAGGAGTGAAAACCAAGTGAATTAAAACCAAAGTAAGTGGGTTTGGGGTTTTTTTGCTGTACAGTTTCCATCTCCTCTGCATAAACAAGGGAAAACTAAAAATACAGAGGGATAAAGGTAAGAAACCCACGAGTCTCAAGATATCTCCAACATTAAAAGGCATAGCTAAAAGTGGATTTTTAAAATATTCCTAAGCTGCTCTGGTTTTTTAAGCAGTTCCTGGCAGTGCAGGGGGGGTTGTGTCTGCAAATCCTCCTGGAATAAAACTGGAGCCGGAGCGGGGTCGGGCTCTGGGACAGGACAAGAAACGGCCCCAAGTTGTGCCAGGGGAGGTTCAGGTTGGATTTTGGGGGAAATTCTGCACTGAATGGGTCATCAAGCATTGGAAGTGGCTGCTCAGGAGTCACCAGGCCTGGCAGAGCTCGGAGATGTGTGGATGTGGGACCTGGGGATGGGGGTTAGTGATGAACACAGTTCTTGGTCAGTGCTGGGATTTAAAGGTCTTTTCTGACCTTAATTCTGCGATTCTGGCAAGAATCTCATCAAGAATTTGCCTGCAGGCAGTGGCCAGAAGACTCCTGGCCCTCAGCGTTCCCAAAATCCACCTTCAGCCCAAGCAGGGCAGTCAGGAACCCCCAGGTGGGGCATTCACCTCCCTACGGAATCCCAGAGTGGCTTGGGTGGGAAGGGACCTCAAAGCCCAGCACATCCCATGGATCCATCCCATGGATCCCATCCCATGGATCCAGCCCATCCCACAGATCCCATCCCATCCAATCCCATCCCACAGACCCATCCCACAGATCCCATCCCATGGATCCCATCCCATGGATCCAGCCCATCCAATCCCATTCCATCCCATCCCACAGATCCATCCCATGGATCCATCCCAGCCCATGGATCCCATAAGTCCCATAAATCCCATTCCATGCCAGCCCAGCCCATCCCATGAATTCCAGCTTGTCCCATCCCATGGATCCCATCCCATCCAGTGGATCCCATCCCATGGATCCGTCCCATGGATCCATCCCATCTAATGGATCCCATAAATCCCAGTCCATGAATCCCATCCAATCCCATCCCATTCCATGGATCTCATGGATCCCAGCCCATCCCATGGATCCCATCCCATCCCATCCCAGGGATCCCATCCCAGCCATGGACACCAGCCCTCCCCCAGTCCCCCCAGCCCCACACTCCCAGTGATTCCCAGGCCGTGCCCAGCCCCTGCAGCGGGTGCCGGACGTTTGCCCAAACCAGCTGCAAGCGCCAAGGCCCCAGCTCAGCCTTTGCCCTGGGGCTGCCACCAAAGGCCCAGAGGCGGATCTGTGAGCAGCCCGACTCCTCCCACTCTCAGCTGGCTGCCTTTTAATCACACGCTCAATATCTCTGAAGATTAGACAATTATTTCCGCGTAATTAGTGTCCAGAACGAGGCGCAGGCAACATCCATAATGGGGTGCTTCAAGGAAATATTAAAAGAAAAGGAGGGGAAAAATAAAAACCTTAAAGACGAGCTCGGTGTATTTTAAAATACACCCAGAGCCTGCAAAAAAAAACAGGAGTAAAAAAAAAACAACAGCTCCAGCCTGATTGTTGCCCGTGTGCTGCACCACGGGACTGCTCACGTGTGGCTTCCCCCACATCTCTGCCTGCTCCTCTCCCAGCAGCCCACAGAGGCCCCACAGAACCCTCTCCACTCCCAATTTCCCCCTTCCCCTGCTCCCATTTGCTGCTCTAATGGCTGGTTTTGCCGTTTTTCTGTTCCTTGTTTTGTTTCCCTCTCCCCCGTTCTGCTGCGCCAAGCGCTTCTGACAAATCCCAAGACACTCCCCGCCACTCGTGGGCCTCATTAAGCTCCAGACTGGGCCTGGGGTCAGTGGGAAGTTCAGGGAGCTGCTGAGGAGGTTGGGATCATTAATGGGGTTGCATGGAGAGGATGAACTTGCCCGGTTTGTGCTCAGGACAGGCCGAGCTGTGCTGTCCTGAGCCCCCACATCCCCCAGCCTGGGCTCGCAGCTTCTCCACCCGAATTCTCCTTTCTGACTTTCTTTCTTTCTGATGAACCCACTCGGTCCAAATGACATTTTTCCAAGTCACTGCCCAGCCCCAGCCCCAGGCTTTGAGTCAAAGGTGTTTGAGGAGGGCTGGAGCCACTCTGTGAAACCTTGTGGGTTTCTTTTTTCTGTTTAAACTTTTAAAATGAATATTCCCAGCTGAGAAGTCAGCTGAGCCACTGGAATCAGCTTAAACCCCTTTGTGGGGTTTGGGGTCCCTGATGCTGGAGCCAGCACTGCCAGCAGGACTCAGGGTGAGACTGGAGCAGGGAAAGATCTCCTGAAGGATTAACTAGCTTGGGAATGATCTCAAAACAGGGGAAAAAAACAAACCCAAAAAACCCACAACAGGGATTGATGTCAGCTCCAACACGCAGCCAGACTGGTGAGTTTGGGATTTGGAGGAAATCCTGGTTCCCTGCTTCCTGCTGCCAGCAAATAAGTTTGTTGCTGCGGATTTCACCGACAGCAAAAAGCCAAAGTCAACTCAAAATGCCCTCCTGAAAATGATTCATCTGGGGAACATTACACATGAAAAAGAAAGAAAGAAAAAAAAAGATGATGATGCCAGGGAGCAACAGAGTTCCAGCAACATCCTCATTACAAGGTATTTTTCTCTTTAAAGAGCTCATGGAGCCAAGCACCCAATGTCATGTGCAACAGGCAGCAGGCATAATTTAGCATAGAAATTAAGAGAGCCATTATTATTATTATTATTATTTTAATAACATAAAAGGACTCTCCAGGGCTTTTGCAATTTTGCCATCACAGGGAAAGAGGCCCAGAGACAGAAGAGAAAAGGTGCAGGAAGTGATTGCACAATTGGAGGTTCCCATTTCTCTTCTGCTAGCTGGGATATTGCTGAATTAATATTTTCATTCCATTACCTCTCCTCTGTTATCCATTCACAGGCCAGCTCCTGTCGCTTTTAATTGAGGTGGGTGTGTTTGCTGCCTGCTAAATCCTGGCTAAACCCTGGACGAGGGGAGCAGCTCTCTGGAAAACGCCCGGCTCAGCTGGCCAGCCTGGGAGGTTGGAGCCTCTGAGCCTGGGAGGCAAAAAACAGATTTTGGGGTCCAGCACCTGAGCTGGGAGCCCCAGAGCAGCTTCAATCCAGTGGGGATTCCTGGAATTTCCAGTGGGATTCCTGGAATTTCCAGTGGGATTCCTGGAATCTCCATCTCCAGGTCTGAGCCTGGCAGGTCACAGTGCCACGGGGCAGTGACCAAATGACAAAGTCTGGTGGGATTTCTCGGGCAGAACAAACCCAAAGGTTCTGGAGCTCAGGACACTCACTTTGGTCCTTCCCAGGGGCCTCTCTGGATCCATTCCTGTGCTCACTGCTTTTCTCCCCCAGCCAGTTCATCCCTCTCCTGGAGAGCCAAGCCAGCCCCATTTCCAGGCAGCTGAGGCCAGTGACCTCCTGTCTCCACAACAAACAGCTCGGGCCAAAGTCTGAGCCCAGCACACAAACACAGCCCGGGCAGACACCGACTTTTCCAGGAATTTCTCCACCCCCTGCCCTCTCCCCAGGCAATCAAAGGGGGAGCCCTGCTGCAGGAGGAGGTGAAAACACCTCCTGTCCTTCCAGGGCAGAGCTGTGCTGACCTGGCACTGTCCTGGCAGTGACAGTTGTCACTTGGGTTCTGCAGCTGAAGCCTCACCACGCTGCAGAAATTCAGCATATGCTGAGAGGAGCAGGGGCTGCACCCAGGGAAATTCATGATCTCAGGCACGATATCGAGTGGGGAAAGAGGAAAGAAAAAAAAAAAAACCAGGGGGAGAAACCTGGTGAAGGCTTGCTATTTTTAAACTAAAATTAATAAACCAGCGTGCATTTAGGTGGTGAAAAACGCCTAACAGCACAGCAAGGTTCCGTATTTACTTGCTGTCACTGATTTCAGAGCAAATTGGCTCGGGTTATAGAGTCAAAGAAAGATCCTTCTGCTGCCAGCACTGCACACTTCAAGAGATATCTGAAAATCAGGCTTCTCACCTTATCATTGTTAAAAGACTGTGCAATCAAAATGTAACTGACAATTCAGCTGATGCGCGAGCAGAGCGAGATGCCAGCTCGCTCTCCCGTAGCTGCAGAAGCTCTGTAGAGCTAACAGGATTTTAAAAACATTTTGTCAGAAGAATAAGCGGCTCTGACAGAGCCGGGGAGCGGGCAGAATAACAACCCAGTGCTCCGGAGCTCGCGGTGACAGGCGCATCCCGGGGGCGGTGACACGCGGAGCTGCTGCCCTCTCCCCCAGCCCCAGCTCCCCGGGAGCCAACGGCTGCAAACGTCGGTGAATTTAATCCTCCCAGCACCCCGAGGAAGTGCTGAGGTGGCTGAGAAGGGTTAAAACATCAGCACCGGGGGCAGAGTTGGTACCTGCAGGTCTCCAGCCTCACCCTCGGCCGCGCCGTTTTCCTTCGGTGTCCCCGCGCCTGGTTTGGGCAGTGCCTGGAGTTCTGCAGCTTTTCCTGGAGAATTCCTGCAGACAGCCCCGAACCCCCCCAGCTGTGCAGCCTTTTGGAGGCGCTGGGGCCCCGTGACGTGGGTTTGTCCCTGCAGAGATGATCCCCCAGCCCCATTCCCAGGGGAATCAGCACATCCCAAATCCCGACCCGTGTTTGCCCCACCGAGGCCAGGGCTGGGCTGTGCAGTGTGGCGCTTCTCATCTGGAGCATCACTGATGAATAATTAACGCTGATGAAAGGAGCGCAGCTTGTGGGTTTAAGGCAAGGGCTCTGGAGCTGCAGTGATGGTAAATGACAGCACTCACAGGAGGTCTGTGCACAGGAACTCCGGCCAGGAACGTGGGAGAGGCTCGGGGAGAGCGATGCCTTAGAAACAGGAGCTGGAGGACATCAAGCTCCACCAGCGGGAGTGTGAGACCAAGAACAAAGTCCAGGAGAGGGGGAATGCTGCTGGAGAATCCTTGGGAAGGGGCAAAGGTGGATCTCTGTAGGGATTAACGGGGTTGGGGATCCCAGTTTCCCCACCTGGGCAGGAGAAGGGGGAGGGATGCTCTCTCCTGCCTGTCAGGAGGAGCAGGACACCCTGCAGGAGCAGAATTCAGAGCTCATTTTTCACTTCTGCTGGACCAGGGGGAATATTTGATCCAGAGCAGCTCCCCCCAGGGCTGAGGCTGCCCAGCTGAAGGCTCCAAGTGAGCAGCAGCACATCCACAACAACACAATGTGTCACCCTTCAGGAACCTTCCTCCTTCCCGTGCACACAAACACCCTCCAGAACAGCCCCGAAGAGGTTCCTCCCCTCCCACATGGGAGCAGCTGCAGAGAAATCTCAGCTTAATATCGACATTTCCAGCCTGGAGAGCACCCAGCTTGCCTCCTTTCCGTCTGGAGTTTGGAATAAAAAGACACTTGATGTGACAGGAGGGGGAACGGGCACCAACGCAGGGCCACAGTGCCCTGTCCTCGTTCCTCCAGGGCTCTGAAGGCAGGAGGGGCAGAGGGCTGCCCCTGATGCTGCCCTCCCTCAGCTAGAGGGAGGAAAAGCCCCTGAAGAGGTTGAAACTGCAGTTTCCTGCAGTCCTCTGCAGATCCTCGTGCTCCAAAGCGTTTTTCCCTGCGAGTGCTCGCAGGCACACTACAAACAAGCATAAGTGCTGTCAATTGTTTTAGCGTGATAAACGCATTTTAAAGCTTTCAATATTTTTGTCTGTTTACTGGCACGCTCCTTGAGGAATTTTGACAAGCCTGCCAGGGTGGAAGAGCTGCAAAACGCTCCAGCTTGCTGCTGAACCCCATGCAAATCCTCAAATGAGGAACCTGCCCATTGCTGGGGGGGGCTGAGAGAGAAAAGCAAAGGCCAAACCCACCCAAAGCAGAGCTCCTGGCAGGAGCAGGGGCTGCTCACAGCCAGCCTGGGACAATCCCACACCGATCCCAAGGGTTACTGGGGTTTCCCTGCAGCCCAGCCCAGCCCAGCTGTGAGTCACATGTGGCCTCACCACCCCACGGCAAAGAACTTGTCCCTAATGTCCCACATAACCCTGCCCTCGGTCAGCTTGGAGCCACTCCTGTCACCCCAGAGCCTTGTGAACGGTCTCTCCGTCTCTCCTGTCCTCCCTCAGGTCCTGGAAGGCCACAATTACCCACCCCAAACCTTCTCCTCTCCAGGCTGATGGTGTCAGAGACACCCGATGCCATTTCCCCACATCTGAGCCCCCAAAGCTGAGCAGGATTTGGGGTTGGGGTCCACACACAGCAGATCTCCACAGGCTGGGAGATCCCCCCCAGGCCCTGGAGCTGTTGTGGAGAAGGACCTGGACACCTGCAGAGTGCAAACCAGGGCTGGGAGTGTTCTCCAAGCCCTCAGTGCCATCCTGAGGAAATCAGCTCACGGGGAACCTGCCCCCTGAGGAGCTCCAGGAGATCAGGAACCTGCCCCCTGAGGAACTCCAGGAGATCATCCCTGCACACAGAGCCCTGGGACAGGAGCCCAGAGCCCTCAGCACAGCAGCAATTCCCCAGGGAAGGGAAAGGAGAGGCTGCTGAGGCAGCTTGTGCTGGGCTCCCCACGGCACAGGCAGGGAAACCCTCCGAGTGCAGAGCAGCAAAAAGACAATTTATGTCCCCAAAAGCCAACAAATACCCCCAAACCACAACGAGGAGCCCACCAGAAGGAGCAGGGGAATTGCACTGAAAGTGGCTCACATAAAAAAAAAAAAAAAAGGTAATCTGCTAAAGAGTAAAATTATACCAGGCAGTTAGCACAGAGCATAAAGAGCTTTTAATATTGATTCACTCAATATTCCATGGAATTCACATCTCGCTCAACAGCGGAGAAAGCAGAGAGAGAAAACGCTCAATTTGCTCGGGTCCTGAAGCCTACAAGCTCAGACAAACAGCAGCACTGTCAGCTCTGGGCTGCCTTCATGTTTTAATAAAGACACTTTCCATTTTAGCACCACTGCCAAGCCCATATGGAGCCGGCCCTGCACAGGGAGGTGACCTGGGCTGGCACTGGAGGTGACCTGGGCTGGCACAGGGGGTGACCCAGATTGGCACTGGGAGCTGCCTGAAGGGATGGGATGCCCTGGGACATGCAGGGAATCAAGGCCTTGCCCCTCAGCAGCAGCTGGGACAGGCACCTCCCTGCTCTGCAGGGACAGGAGCTGCCCTGGACATGCCACCCTCAAAACCTCAGGAAACGTGAGCTCACCCCAAACCTTCTCCCCTCCAGGCTGACGGTGTCAGAGACACCTGATGCCCTTCCCACCTTCACACAGCCCCCAGAGCTGAGCAGGACTGGGGTTGGGGTGCACACACAGCAGATCTCCACAGGCTGGGAGTTCCCCCAAGGTCCTGGAGCTGATGTGGAGAAGGACCTGGACACCTCCAGAGTGCAGGTGACAGCTGCCAGCAGCAGCAGCTGGGACAGACACCTCCCTGCAGTGCAGAGAGAGGAGCTGCCCTGCACGTGAGACCCCCAAACCCGAGGAGAAGTGAAATTGTCACAAACAGAGCCCCACTCACCGAACATGTTCCCGATGTGGCCGTTCTTGGTCAGCGGGCGCAGCTCGTTCTTGCCCAGCGCATACTGCTTGTAGTTATCCCAGGCAAACTTCATCATCTGCCAGGGGAAAAGCCAATGGAGACAGTCACCTCGAGGGGGAGTTTCCAAACCTGAGCTCTGGCAATCGCTGGGGGTTTCCCCCCTCACTGCCAGACCCACGGGCTGTTAATTATGAAATCTCAATTCCCACTGAACACGAGCAGTGGGGCTGCACCCAGAGCTGGGGGGAGGTTTCCAGCTCGTTGTTTCTGGTGAAGATCCTGGCACACCTCACACCAAACCCCACCTTTCCCCCTGGCCCTGCAAACCACGTGGGATTTGTGAAAAGCTGTCTCCATCCCTGACTTTCCTGCCTTTTGCAGAGAGCATCACTATTCCAGAATGGTTGTTAAAATGGGCTGAGAGTGTAAGGCCAGAGCTGATCTGTCCCTAAGCACAGGCAGAAACTGATCTTAGGGACTGCACAGAGGTTTTCATTCTATTCACTGACAGAACACAGTCACAAAGACCAAATCCATGACACTTTATCTTCTATCAAAACCCCACAGTGCTTTCCTCAGAGGGCTCTGCACACGGGCTGGGTGATTTCTGAGCAGCCCCTTCCAACCCAAACAATTCCTTTTGGGGTGTTTGAGCTGGGCCCAGCAGCCTGACCTTCCCCTGAGGGCTGTGGGGCAGAGCTTGTGCAAGTTCCAACACACACACACACACAGATCCCAGCGCAGCTTTTCGTGTCCTCCTGCCCCTCTGCCTCCAGCTGGGAGGGAAAATTAAACCTACAAGTGTCTTTTCTTCATCTGGGAGAGACTTGTCAGCTTCCAAGGAGTGCCTTCAATGAAGCTGCCTTTGCTAAGCCCCCCAGCCTGGCTGTGAGCAGCCCCAGCCCCAGCACTGCTCCGACCTGAACATCCTTTGATTCAGCCCCTGGGAGAGGAGAGAACAAAGGGGGAGAAGGGGCTTCAGAGCATCAGCCGTGTTCTCCAGCACAGATAAGAGAAGTCTGAAACGCTTCCCTCAGCCCAGAGTTTTGAGGGAAAACGATGGTTTAAACCCAACCCTTCCTCCTCTCGTGCCGGCAGCAGCGCTCGCTGCGCTGCTTCAGGATCAGAATCTGCAGGTTACTTTGGTCTGAAATCCCTCCTGTCACCTCAGCTCTTCCCCTTCCCTCCAGCTGTGTGTTTCACTAACCCAACATCCCAAACCCCTGGCAGAATCCTCATTAATTAGCAAAAAGCCACATCCCCAGATCCCCCCCTCCTTCTCGAACGTCCAAAGGGAAGTTTCCTGGAGCTGTTCATATGGAGGAGGATAAACATCTGCTGAACTGATGGATAACGCTCAGGCTCCAGCACCAGCAGGAGATGGAATGCTGGACAAACAAACGAAGCCAAGTTGAGGTTTAAAAACCTTGGTGTGGGATGAATCAGTCAGTGAAGAGCTCTGCTGAGGAAACTAAATAACGACCCAGGGAGGGGGAAGACACCCTCCACAAAATGCACTCTGACATGTCCCAGCCACATGACTCGGGGTGTTCGCTTTATTTTTGTCAAATCCCTGTTTTGTTTTGGGGTTTGTTTTTTTTTTTCCAGTGGCAGCAGGTTCTAAATAGGAAGTTCTCATTCCTCATGAACAGAACGGGGTGGGTGACTCTTTGAGGAGCTCTGTGCTCTCTCTGGGCAGCGCAGAGCAAAGGCTTTTTACGTGTCAGGGCTCCACGCTGGAGCTGCCAGCAGGAAGGATGGTGTTTGCAAAGGCAGCGTTCCCACAGCGAGCAGCAGGGCTCCTGCACCGAAAGGAAACAGCCAGGCACCTCCTGGGCCCCTTTCTGCTCTGGGTCACAGCTGAGGAAGCAGGACCCACCCTGCTGGCACACGGGGAGCCTGGACACGCAGAGGATGTGGAAATGATCCCGTGCTGTTCCCTCAGACTCCTAACACTGCCCCGTTTTCAGCTGAGTATGGAATTTTAAGTTATTTCCTTCCCTCAGCTCCTTTAACCCCTCCAGTGCAGAAGGTCCAGGGTGGAGCCAGCAACGCTCCGGGGTGTGCACACACATCCCAGGGAGGGCACGGAGAGCTACCCCGGCTTCCCTTCAGCCTCCAGCAGCCACATCTCCTGCAGGGAAAAAACCTCTTTCCCTGTCTCCTCAGGCAAGGAGGGACAGCCTGAGGCTCCCCACAGTCCCTGGTCCACCCAGGGCTCCGCCAGAGCATCCCTCTCCTGCCTGCTCAGCCATTCCACCCATTCCATCATCCACTGCTGGGAGAAGTTCCCCCACCAAAGGATTTCAGTCCCAGGCTCTGCCCGTGTCCAGCCCTGAGCTGGTCCTCGGGGAGGCAGGGGCTGGTGGCCCTGCTGCCCCACCGAGCTGCCAGGCCCTCTCTGGGTGAAGCACACAGTGCTGGCTGCCTTCAAACCCTGCGGATTCGGGAGGCAGGGCTGCACAACGTGGCAGCTTTTCATCTCCCGGCGTCCCAGAGCTTTTCCTCTCTCTCTCTCTCTCCACTCAACGGCTCCAAAAAGCAGCAACTGGAAAAGTTGAGGAGCCAAAAAAGCATCTGCACCGCTCTGCCCGCTCTGGCTCCCTGCAGCTGCCTCTCCTCCAGGCCAAATTTAGCACCTCAGCTCCCAAAGCACTGCAGGGATGCAGCGAGGCCCTCAAAGTGAGGGCTCCACATCCCCAGCACAGATCCCCAATCCCAGGCTGGAAGGGAAGGGATGGGGGTGCAGCAGGGAGGGGGGTGTGTGTGCTGAGGTGTTCCAGGCTCGTCCCTGACGAGCCACCAGGACCAGGAGTGAGTATTTGATGCCACTCCAGTCCCCACACATCACAATTCATCAGCGTTAACGTTGTGCCGTTCTGCGTTTGAGAAATGGCACCGGAACCACAAAAAAATTATGGAAATGGATCCATAATTCCATGTTTTGTTCTCACCAGTGAGAGCCATCTGCCACCTAACACACAATTATCTCTTTGGCCCTGGCATTCTGAGCACTCCGAGCCTCAACTGATGTACGGCAGAGACTTCCAAATTTATAACTTAATTTGTCAGATGGCTTTTCCTTTCCTTTCACCTGCAAGTCACTTGTTCCTTTGGGGAGTTTCAGCCCCCCAGCCAGACAAGTCTGTGTTCAAACCAACCAGAAATGACGAATCTGAACTCTGAAAACCTGTGCTGTCATTTTCACCACTTAGATCCTTCTCTTTCCTTGTGCTTTGCCCCATCCAAACCCCCAAAGGGACCCGGCCTTGAAGCCCACCTGTGTTTCACAGAGGCAGCAGCAGAACAAAAAGCGTTTAGAGGGTGCTGTGATCCAGGTAATGAGGAAATTATTGGGATAAAAACTTGACCAAGAAAGTGTTTGCACTTTAAAGAGATGTGCAAATCTTCAGCACGTTTCATAACTAAACCACTCCAGATCTCTGGGTTTGTGGACTTGCAAAAAGCAGAGAGGATGAGAGGGGGGGACAAAAAAGGAAGAAAAGCTCCCCCCCCACCATCACTTGCCCTCCTTTGGTTAACAGGGAAGATTTCCAAATGCAGAGCATTCCCAAACAGCCATTTGATTGGTTTTATCCATCTAGACGGGGATAATTAGTAAATGCTTAAGAGATGAAATCTAAATTTACCAACCAATCAAACCCCTTTCAAGCACTTCCAAGGAACATTACACAGAGCCATTATCTTCACAAGATAACCACTTCTGTGGCTCTTCAGCCTCCTTCCTTCAACTCCCCTTCAAACAGCTCGCTAGAAAAGATCCAAGAACTTTCCAATTTGGGTTAAAAAAAAAAAAAAAAAAAAAGGAGGCCAGGGTGGTGAGTGTCATTTTAATATTTCTTTCCCCATTGTATTCCTAACTTGTTTTTTTTCCCCGGCCTCTCTTCCTTTTCCTGCAGCTGGGAGCAGATTATTTGTCCTCTCAGTTTCCAAGGCAGGACCTTTTCCATCCCACCTTTAACCTCCTTGCTGCCCCACGGCAGCCCCGTGCCACTCTGGGGTTTTTAAGCTGCAATAATGCCATTTATTTCCCCCTGCTGCATAAAACATCATTTGCCAGATGACAAGAGAGAGAGAGAAGAAGAAGAACTGCCAAGTCTTGCAGGAAAAACTCTGCCTGAACACACTGGGATAACTCATTCCTGTTTGGAATAATGGATGCCTTTTTCCCCTTATCAGACTTGCATAAACCCGTGTAATTCAGGACCCGCAGAAAAGGTAATGAAACAGCACCATGTTTATTTTGTGTTGCTGCCTCTCTACGATCACATGGAGATATAAATACCCAGGCAAACAGCGGGGCAGAGGGCTATAAAAAGGCTGGGATTCATCTGAAAACCTTTCATAGAAAGCTGAACAACTTCTCAGGTTCCTTCTCGGGGCCCGTGTCCCCGGTAATGCTTTTATGTAACAGCAAAACGGTAACAAAAAGGCTGCGTGCTCACTCCATGGATGGAGATGGTCCGTTCAGGCACACACAGACACCCAGAGCCTTCCTCTGGCTGGTTTAAAAGCCTCCAAGTGCAGAGCAGGAGGAGCTGCAGCTCCAGGGATGTTACCAAGCAACTCCCGGAGCCCAACGCCGACATTGATAATCCATCCTAAAGTAATTACACTTTATAATTAAAGATTACAGTAAATCCAATAGATCCCAACAGGAACTCTGGCAATTTAGAGGCAGGCAGGCTGGCTAACCTGTTTTCCAGCAGCCATGTTCTCTCCTGCCCGGAGCAAGGCGCTCAGGGAGCTGCAGGGATTTCCATTTAATCGGCCTTTGAGCGCTGCCAACGCCCGGGGACGCCTTCGTCCAACATCCCCCCCTCCCTCTCCTCACACTTTAAACCAAACCCCTCCTTTTAACCCAGGGCAA
Organism: Sinosuthora webbiana; assembly: GCA_013397395.1. Taxonomy (NCBI): domain Eukaryota; kingdom Metazoa; phylum Chordata; class Aves; order Passeriformes; family Sylviidae; genus Sinosuthora; species Sinosuthora webbiana. The sequence continues at coordinate 90,278 of VXBN01016038.1, forward strand.
AGGGGTAAAACCTGAGCCTGCCACTCCCAGGGGAGCACAATCCCAACTCCAGCTCTCTCCTCTCTGCTCTCCACTGATGACTCTGGCACATCCTCGGGGCAACCTCCACTGCTCTGGCTGCTCCACCTAAAACACACTCAGCCCTTTCCTCCCAGGGCACTGGGCAGGGGGAAAATATCCAGAGGGTGCTGGGCACAGAAATATCCAGACCTGGATATTGTGAGCCCATATATGCCCCGGACACTGTGAGCCTGAGCTCACCTGGTCCATCAGGGTGCCCAGAGCAGCACCTGGACCCCCGGCAGTGCCCAAGGCCAGGGTTTGGAGCAGCCTGGGGCAGAGGAAGGAATCCCTGGAGCACTGGGATGTCACACTGGGATTTCCCCCTTTCCAGGCTGATTGTCCCCCCAGAGGGCACAGGGCTGGTTCCTGCCACCAGCCAGCTCCCTCAAAAGCAGATTTCTCCAAACGCTCCCTTTGGAACGACCCCCAAAGCTCAGGAAAGCTTCACCTGCTGCTGCTCTGCCCAGGTTTTCCTTAAGCACAAGATACAGGTTTTCCACACCTAAAGCAGCAGCCTGGGCACAGAACTCCTCCCTGGAGGATTCTCACCCAAAATTTCCATCCCTGCAAACCCACCAGAGCTCAGAGTTCAGCGGGAGATGGCAGACAGAGGAATTGCTTGCTGCAGGCAGCTTCATCTGGAACCAAATGTAACAGAGCAATTCCAGCAACAGGTGAGTGGGGCTTTGCTTCAATTCCTTTCTGGCAAAGCCCTGGCAGCTCCTTCTCAAAGCTGCATTTTGGGTTTTTTTTCTGCCATCAGCTGCTATCACAGCTCACTCCCTCTTGCACAACAGCCAAAGGCACTGCTCAGGAAACCGATCTCCATCGCTGGAACAATGGGGGAATTCTTCAGGAAATCAGAAGAAATCACCTTCCAGCAAGTTACAGTATAAAAAAAAAATAAGCTTTAAGCTGTCCTGGCTGCTCCCAGCCAGGCAGGTCACGGGGAGTTCTCCAGCACAGACCTGCAGAGCCAAGCACTCCCTGCCCACCACAGCCAGGGGAAAAGCAGCACTGATCTGCCTGATTTGCACCGGGAGGACAGAAAAGAGCCCAGCACAGAGCAGCCCAAGGTTGTCAGTGTTAGTGGCAAGGACAGAAATAGAACTCAAGACTCTCCCTGTCTCAGTCCCCGCCAGGAAAGCTGAACGGGAGAAAACAGCTCAAACCACAATTAAACTAACACCTAATTAAATTCCTAATGCAACTAGATTTAACCGTGTCAAGAGGAGGAAAAAAAAAATAAAAAAAGACTAAAACCCTTCCAGGGCTATCTGAGGCACTAAACCCCAGCTGGATCCAGCTGCATCTAAATCAGGAAACATGTCAGCAAGAGCAGTTGATGCTGCAGTTGGCTCTGTAATGAGATGCTGGCCTGCAAGAGGCTGACAACGGCTTGCAGAACAAATTTGCAAGTCTAGACCAGAGCACGGGGTGATTTAGTGCAGAGATGAGGGGAACTGCAGCCTCCTCTTCCTTCGCTGCCCAGAATCAAAGCCTGGGGGGGAAAAACTCTGATAGGAATAAAAGGAATTTGTGCTCCCTGACACCTCAGCTTTGTGTTCCCTGCCAGCCCCCCGAGCTGATCAGACTCAGGATATCCCAGAGCATGGGCAGGCTGGTGCTGCACAGCCACAACAATCACAATAAATATTCCTTCTGTCCTAACCCTGTCACCTCCAGCGGCCGCTCAGGGAACCCCTGAGGTCTGGCTGGCAGCCCTGGTGAATCTGAGGGGTGAGTTCTTCCCTGGATGGAAACTGCACCTGGAGCACTGCAAACAGGACTGGGGTCTGTGGAAGGGCAGGTGTGACTGGGGCTCCTGTGAGGGAGATGCTGTGGCAGCAATCTCACAGAAAGTGCGTTGGGTACAGGAAGGATTGAAAACTGAAGAGGTGACACTTCAGGGAGACGAGCTTAAAGCCAAAGGAATACTTCTGATCTCCCTTGCTGGCAGCACAGGGGGCAGAAGCAGCTCTTGGAGCAAACCAGGGAAGAAATTTAAGGTCCATCCCAAAGGGGTTTGGGGTTTTACACCCCGGTGTCCCAGCTGAGTTCCCGAGCTGACCCTTGTTGTGCATTAGGAGATGACAACAAATCCTGAGCAGCTGCCAGGGCTGCAGGCACTCAGGACAGCAGGAGGACCAGAAAGCACCAGTATTTGCATTTTTTCAAGCCCTTTTCACCCCAGGCTGGACAATCTGGCTTTTCTTAGCGACTCCTATTGCACTCCAGCACGCTTTAAGGAAGGAAAGCGGGGAAAAAAACGACTTCCCTGCTAATGATGCCCCTTCAAATGTCACCTGTGAGTCCCCTCCTGGGTTTTGTCCCTGAGCTCTTCAGATTTTGGGCGCTGTCTCGTTCCTGCAGGCTGCCTTGGGGGCTCTTCCACTTCAGCTCCTTCCCTCCCAGCACGTGCAGCGCTCGGGCTTTGTAAACCCCCAATTACACACGGACCACAAACTCTCCCTGCGAGGTTCCAGGTGAGCAGGAGCCACAGCCGAGCAGCCGGGCCAGCATCCATCAGCTCCTCCCCAGAATCCCCCACACAGAGTGGGAATGGGAACACAAACACGGAGCAGGATTGTTCTTACGGACCTGCATTATGACGAGGGAAGGGTTTTGTTATTTTTCCCTTTCCCTACAGATACCATCTGCACAGGATTCTCGTTTCTGGAGAGCCACAGCCCGAGGGGATGCTCAAAAGGAGCCGTAGCCATAAGTAACCCAAAATGCTGCAAGGAGAAGGAAGAAAAGGAAAAGGTGTGGAAACGTTTTGCTTCACTTTGCCGAGGAAAATAATAATAATAAAAAAAAGTGAAACAAAGTCTCCAGAATGTATTGGGCCTGTCTGTTTGACAGCCCACGGGACGAATGTCAAACAGATCAATAATGAAAGGAGAGGAGAGGAGAGGAGTGGAGAGGAGAGGAGAGGAGAGGCTTTGTACTCCCCCAGCACCCACAAGGTGTGAATTGCTTCTGACACATGCATGGCTCAGGGGCCCAAAACACAGCAGAAGCAGATGGGAGAACTGAAGGAAAGGAAGAAGGGAAGGGAAAAAAAAAAATGTAAATACGGGCCAAGAGTCCTCCTGCATCACTCCTGTTCTGCGCTGTGAGGATGGATTTCGGGAGCAGGAGGAACATCTGTTTGGAAACTGGCTTTGTCTCAGTCCAAATGCTGGAGCAGGAGAAAGGGGGAGGCTGAGGACTGCCAGCACACCTCGTGCTTCATCTCACACTCGGCTGGCTTAGCAGGAGAGATCTGGGAGGATGAGTTTAGTTTAATGATTTGTTGCTGGTTCACCTGCTCCCCATCTGTCTCTGTAGTCCTCGCTCAGAGGGACAGATTGGAGCACTGCTGTCCTCTCCCTTTCCCAGAGCTCCTCGTGATTGGAACTCCTGAGGAGAGGAACAGAACAATTCCCAAGAATTAAGCAGTCAGCTGAGATTAGCCCAATAATTCATCACAGGTAATAGCTAATAACAGGCACAAGAAACTCACTCAGAGCCCTCCCAGAGCCACGTGTCAGAGCTGTCACCTAACCAAAGTGCTACAAGGATTTCCTGGACCACAGGAGCAAACGGATCAGCCAGAGGCTGATAAACCCTTCCAGGAGAGCCAGAGCCCACGATAAATCACCCAGAGCAGGCTGCAAACGCCGCGTCTCTGATGAAGATGAGGTCGGTGGGGTGGACGTGAGAACAATGCTGGGATTCAGCTGGCAGGATGGAGGGGCCTGGCCTCACCTCCCGCCCTCAGAGGGACCAGGGCTGGGCCCTGGCACTGCTCCAGCACACAGCCCTGACCGATGGACTGCTGACAGAGCAAAGCAAGGAACGGCAACTTCTGTAATAAAGGACAGAAAAGAGCCAGAGGTTCATCAGAAGGAGAGGCAGGAGGCAGCTCCTGCTCCCAGACTCCACACCAGAGCAGGAGTGGCACCCACAGAACTGCTCAGGCCTAAGGAACAAACCTCCACTTACCAATCCCTGCCCTAACCCTCAACTCCAATTTTATTTAAGCCTTTGAAATGAAAGAACCAAGAGAAGAGAGCTGCCTATGGCTTCATCCTACGCCAGCCAGAGCTGAAATCAACCTTTTGAATTATTTTGCTGCGCGGCCACCGATGAGAGTGGGCAGAGCCACAGCCAGCAGCAGCAGCAGCGTTGTGGTTGTTTGGGCTCAGCAGCACCCAGCACAAACCTCTGAGAGACAAGATAATCAAACACAGCCATCCTGACGTGGTCTCAGTGCTGGGGAAAGGCCTTCAGGAAAGCCACAACAGCACCAGAAACCAGCCAAGGGCTTGTTTGGGTTCATCAGCACTGAATTCCAACGTAAACACGTGTCCTTCCTCGATAACTCCAGAGAAAAACGAGGCTCAGACGGAAGGAGAGCCAGGAGCGGCCCCTTTCCACTGAAAGTATTTTATTTGTGTTTTATCCTGCTGGCTGACCCGGGCAGCAGGAGGGTTTCAGCACGGATGAAACGCGATTGCTTCATAATCATCCTTTGTTAGTCCTCAAAGTACACGGTTCTGCACTTCCCTCCCCGCCCAGGGAAATCATGTTAACACAATTAGAGCAACAGCCCCGCTTTGAACACGGCTGCTCGGCCGCTGCTGACACGGCTCCGAGTCTCAGCACAGACAGCCTGCAGAGCCACCCTGCTCCAGAAATCAGCAGGAGGTCCCTCACCGAGTCCCTCTGAAGGGAAGGGACACTCTCTAGGAGGAACACTCACTGTGCATCATCATCCTGTGCTAGCGCTGCTGGCACGAGATGCTGCAGGATTTCTCCGTCTCCCGTATTTAATGTTCTTTGCGGCCTTATTCTTGCAATATCTCGGGGAGGAAATCTAACAGCAGCTCTAGGGCCACGCAAGGCAAGTGTCAGAGGCCAGATCAGACCTAATGAGCTCCTGGCTCCCACTCAATCCCAGCCCTTAGAACAATTAGCTCAAATAAACCCAGGGAGCGTTTTCTGCGCCGCCGCCGTCTGCCCGTCCTCCCCGGTGACTCCGGAGCTGGAAAACTTCAATGGGGTCTGACAGAGGGGAGAGGGCACAGAGAAACCACAGCCCAGGGCAAGCTGCCAGCCCGGGGAGACCCCCAGAGTGCCCCACGGAGGGTGGGGGGCAGCACAAGGCTCCTGTGCTGCACTGAGGAACGGGCACCGGGACCAGGACGGCTCCCACAGCCCCCGGGGGACACCGGGCAGGGCTGGGTGACACTGGGTGACACAGGCACGGGGGACTCCCAAGCTGCCTGATGGATCTGAGGATGCAGGAGGGTTTCTCCCGTTCCTAGAGAGCTGCACCGTTACCTCCCAGCGCAGCGAAGGAGCCTCAGGAGCAGCACACCCCTTTGCTTTGATCAGCACACACGCTCCCTGGCACCGGGGGACTCTGCAGCTCTGCTCTCAGCGTGAGGACAGGCAGGAGGGCAGCACCACCACCACGGTCACTTCAGCCTCTCGCTGCTCCTCACGCTCCAGCGTCCTGGAGGAAACTCCTCTGCACATTTCCCTGCTGGATACGAGGGACTGGGCAGCGTGTGCCCGTCTCACAGAGGGTGCCCTCGGGGACACAACGCTAAATGTCCTGCTTTCATTACCACGGGGGGCTCTGCCCCCTCAGCCCGGCCCACAAACGGGGGGTGTTCACTCTCCAGTCCTCCCGCCGCGCTCCGGCTCCGTCGCCGCACAAAGCCCCGGCGTCGTGTGCGGCTCACAGCCACCGCTGCCCACGGCAGCTCCTCTGGAGCCCTTCCAAAACCTGGTGTCAGATGATGAGCTCCAGCGCCAGGGGAGCGAGAGCAAAGACAGCAATCATGGCCGCGTGTGCTCCTCATGCCAAACCCACTCACGGCCTCCGCTGAAAAGTGGTTTTTCCGGGCAATGTGAATGTAAGTCGGTTCCTTAAGTTTAAAAATCAGAATGCTCCCAGCACCAGGATCTCCTCCTGCCAGCATGGGGGTGAATATTCCTTCCTGCCCTCTCCTGACAGCTCCGTGTCAGTTTTATATTCGGGTCAGTCTCTCATTTAGTACTAAGGTACATCTCCCTTCCTCCCTCTCAGCCGCCCCATCTAAAATCTGAATTGTTTTCAGTCCTGGAGAACATACTCAAAACCATCAAAATGACAAACAATCCGTGCAATAGGAGAATCCCAGAGTAAACCAAACATGATGGATTAACCTCATCTGGCAAAGCCTTGCACGCAGAACCGAAGGAGAGAGCACTCAGCACGAAAATCTTTCTCCCATTAAGGGGCAGATTTAATCATTGATTAAAAGTTAATCATGAGTCCATAAAAAATTTTGGCTGGCAAGACGGAATCTCAATGCAGGTGACTGCTTTTCAGTAAATATTTGAAGAGCTGGATGTGCACAGGAGGAGGAGGATGTGATGGAGGAGCAGGGATGTCACTGACAGCTCCCAGCCAGGCTCCGTCCCCCTGCCCTAAACCCAGCTTCTTATGCAGAGAACTTCCAGGAGCTGGTGTTTATTTCCTGAAGTGATTCAGGGAATTGCAGGTCCTTCAGCACAGCACCCCTCTGGGCATCCCAGAGAGTCATTTCCCCACGCCCAGCACTCACCGTCACTCACCACCCGCCCTCCAACAACCCTGCAGCGCCGGAGCCGTGCCCTGGCTCTGAGTGGCAGCTCAGAAACCAGCCTAGCATCAAATTCACGTGGAACAAGTGCTTTGGCTGCTAGATTTGGGGAGGGAGAAGAGCAAATGGCAGCAAATTGCAGAGCACTCCCCGATCGCAGAGTGCCCTCGGCTCTGAGGCAGGGCTGAGGCGCAGAGCTCCGCGGCGCTGCCCGCAGCACGCCAGGCGTTTCCTCTGCTCCTGCACCCCACCAACACAACAAATACATTTTTAGTCAATTAACTGCATCCCCTACAGCTAACACGGGCCCGAGGTCAGGTCTGAGTTCTGTCTGCATGAATCCACCGGAGGCTACTGAAGCAAACAAAAAAAACCCACTGCACGCACCGTTTGTGGGATTTACACCGCAGTTCTCCCTTCACAGGTTCAGTAAATAAATGCATGAGGAGTGTGGAGCAAAGGAAAATTCCAGCAAGGCTGGAGCCAGCCAGCGCTTCAAACTGCAGGGAAATTCCCTCTTGCAGAGGTATTCCTACCCCAGAGGGAGAACTACAATCTGATCGCAGCACATCCGACTGGTTTGAGATCGTAATTCCGCTCCAGCGTGGTAAATATTTTACTGACAACCGGTTTCCTTACCCCCAGCAGCCAGAGCCAGTCTGTTGGAAGTCCCTGGGTCTCCATCTGCCCAGCACACAGGATTAGACCTTCCCCACGTGCCCCAGAGAGGAAGATGTGCATTTCCAGCTGGAGCTGTGCGTGGTGCTCCTCACGTACCCGTCACACCAGTGGCCTGGAGTGCTGCTCAGCCCCAGGTTACAGCGAGAAAAGGCATTTTCTCCACGTGGGAGAACGGAAAAGCGGCACAGCGCAGGCAAAGGGAGAGGTCTGACATCTTTCCCCTGCTGGCTGTGGAAAGGAGACGGTCAGAAATGACCAGTGATGGATTCACAGCCCAGCCCAGCCCAGGAGCTGCTCCGGGCCCTGCTTTGGGCAGGCTGCTGATCACTGCCCACCCCCTGCACACCTGGGAGCTCCAGGAGACCACCCAAACCCCCACAGGTGTACCAGGGGCAGCCAGCACCTCAGCTGAGACTTCTCCTGGCAGGGGTCAGGCCTGTGGCAAAAATTGGGGAGAATTCCCCAGCTCTGCCCCAAAAACGAGCAGGTTTTTTCAGTCAATAAACCATACAAAGGGAGCTCAGCAACCAGCACCGAGGGGCTTCCAGCAGAGGCTGGGCTCCTGATAACACTCCTGTCTCTTGCTAATTATCTTTTAGTGATGAACTGTCAGGATATTTGTGTTTGGAAGACTGATCCACCCGCTGAGTGGTAACTGTGTACACGGCTGCGGTGCCTCCTTCCCCCCCAGGGGCTGATTTTTGAGAGCAAACACATCTTTAGAGCTGTGTCACAAGAGGCCAGGGCACAGCCAGGTGAGGCAGGTGGAGGTGGGAGGAAAAGCCAGGATGGAGAGAAGTGCACTGAACAGGCTTTGGCATCACTAACCCAGAGGAAACGAACGCGGGGGTCACACCCAAGGGGACAATTCCCCACCTGGATTTGACACATTCCCTCATTGGAAAGGGACAAAGGACACACTGCCAGGCTCAGGCACGAGGCATTCCCACACCTCAGGCATGGAAATGTGCCTTTTGCACCCAAGAAAAGAAAAGGAAAAGGAGTAAATCTCTTCCTCTGCTCACATTTTCCTCACATCCCGTGACTGAGCTGGAAGTATTTGACGATGAACTTTCTGCTCTGGCTGGTTCCAGTGGTTGTCTTTAAGCACCGGTTGGCATAAAAAAAATATTTTAAAGAGGTGCTCTTGCCTGTGTCCCCAAGCCCTGAGAGGCACGAGTCCCAGGCAGCGAGGAGCAGCCTGTTTTGGCTCCATCCATCATCAGCACAACTGTCAGCTCAGCTCCACCAGCAAAATCTTTATTACTGGTTATGATGCAGGAGGCAGCAACCACACGCTCTGATTTCCTCACATCTGAGCCTCAGTTTGCAGAGGCAGCACTTGGAGGGGAAATAATTCTGACTTTTTCCCCGAGCCAATTTGATCTGGAAATTGTTGAGAGCAAATAAATATGGAATCTCACCGTGGCATTTCTGCAGTCACTCTCCAGCTACAACTACTTCTCTCTATTTTTTTTTTTTTTTCTCCCTGAGCATCAGTGATTTGTATTTAGCACATGTAAAAAAAAAATCAGCTAATCCCCCAAAGCCATGCCTGACTGATCAATTACACGACTAATACCTTTTCCAGAGGTCATCTTAAGAGATGAATAATCCCTCCCAAAATTTCCCAACCCGCAGCACGGGGACACGTGTTGTTTGGCTTCCTGCAGCTTTCCTGGAAAGGTCAGAGTGCCCCCAAGCCCTGGGCTGCCCACAGGAACACACAGCAGTGGATCCCAGACCGTTCTCCAGGTGACCAACGACCTTTAGCAGCGAGGGCTGTGCAATGCAGGTGCTCTGGTTCTTTATTTCTCAAAAACCCGACTGTTAACTGACCCTGGACTTGTCTTTTTAGGTAAAAAAAAAAAGGACACACACGTCAGCCCAGCTCCTCACTCTGCTCCAGCTCCAGCTCCTCATGCTCCAAAGGGCTTTCCCAAACAGCCAAAAAGTGGGAAAGGCCACGGGGGCTCTAAACTCTATTTTTTAACTCCATGAGCTGCCACTTCCCACAGAGAACAGCCAGGAGAGCCATGGCACTGCTCCTCCTTCAGCTGAAGCACCAGGAGCTCAGGGACAGTGGGAAAGAACGGCACCAATGGATTCCTGGCTGGAATTCCTCACACTGAAGGGTCCTGTGGGACACAGAGCTCCAAGTCTCCAGGCTGGGCATCACCTCTGAGCATCTTTGATCACGCAGGAGTTTTCCCTCCTGCCTTTCATCTGGCAGGCAGATGGGGGGAAACATCAACAGATCCCACCCACGTCCATCCCCCCTGCCAGAGGTGCTGACCTGTGAGAACGGCCTGAGGGAGGGCAGAGAAAACAACAAAACTTCCAGTACAAGGACAGCCTGGGACTCGTTTTAGCAAGTGACAGGACTGAAGGCTCTGGAGGAAAGGGGGAAAAGCCACTTGAGGCTGCTGCAAACACCTCAGAAGAGGCAGCACAGCCACCACCTGCCCTGCTGGCATTCCCATCATGTGAGAGCCATATCTGCTAATCCAAAGGCTGTATCATCACTTCTTCCTTGCAATTCTTTTTTTTTTTTTTCCTCCATCCGCTTCTTTTCATGCAGCGTTTGTCTTCCAACCTTCCTGGTTTGTCTCCCTCTTGTCTTTTTGATTAACAAAAAAAGTGACACACCTTATCTCTTCCCCAGGCTGCACCACCCTCCCTTGTTCTGCGTGTTCAGCCTCCTATCTCAGCACCATATTTGTTTCTTTCTCTCTCTGAATAAACAGAAGTGCAGGCATTTTTAAGAAATGAGGGCTCTGTTTGAAGAGTAATTAGCTGTCAGCATAAAACTAATATTTATGGATTCTCATCCTTGAAAACTCTAACTCTGCTACCCAGCGCTGATTATGGCTGTTAGAAACAGATGGGGCTGAATCCATACAGCTTGAAATAATGCTATATTTAAAAAATAATTAACTCCAAATGAAGGACTGAATGCCGCTCGCTTCCCCTAAATTTGATTTTTCAATTTGGGTTTGTTTGCACGGAGCGGGAGCCGGGTTGTTCCCGGGTGTGTTGTGCCTCCCCTGGCACACCTTGGAGGTGGGAATCTGCAGAGATCCGGGCACTGGGACATTCCAAACACCCTGCAGCGGGGCAGGATGGCTCAGTCCCTCCCGGGATCACCGAGGAACCCAGCACCCCTGGGCGTGTTGTGTCTGGCTGCCTGGCAGAGGAATTGGAATTTTACCCGCGGTGCAGCCTTTGTTTTAGTGCCTGACTGAGATACGGGAGGGGAGCTGTAAAAAACTGGTTTTCAGATGCAGGTTGGAGAGGATGAAAACCCTCAGGGTGTTACTCCCTGACTCGTTTCTCTCCTCAGCCCGGGGCAGCGTCGTCGCTGGATGCCTGCACCTCTGCCAGAGCACAGACCCAGGAAATTTATACTCTGCTTAATTAAATCTGTGCTTTTTACTTATTGGCACCTCTTCCAGGAGCAGAATTCCCTCCAAGTTGGTTATCCATCACGGCAGAGGATCCGACAGCCACGATCGAATCCCACACAGACCTGGTTAAGTGGGTCACAGCCTGCTCCCTGATGTCTGCCAGCATTTCCTGCATGGGCTGGAGGCACGGGGCCAAAGCCTCCCCTCGCCCTGACACCCCTGGGTGACAATTCCAGCGCCAGTCCCACAGGGACCCACAGGGACAGAGCCTCCTGCTCCTCCCTGACTCCTGCCAGGGCACATCCTGTCCCCCATCCCCAGGGACAGTTCTGTCACCTCCCGGTTTCTGTGCAAAGCCTGACCCCCCCAGGGTTGGAGACCCTTGCCCAACCCAAGGCATCTCCCACTGAGTGAGGGTTTTCCCCGCTATAACCCGTTTTTCCGCCCCTAATGACCGAGCTGAAATTTACGTTTTGCTCATTTCAGTCACACCCACCACGATGGTGAGTGGAGGCGTGTGTGACAGGGACACCCCCTGGAAAGGGACACCCCAATTCCTGCCACCCTCCTCGGGAAAAGGAGCCAGCCAGGGACCTCGTGTGGGAAATGGGGGCGAGGCTGGGGAGGTGAGGGGCGATGAGGGGGGACACGGCTGTGAGGGGAGGTGACAGCTGACGGAGGGGGGACACGGCCATGAGAGGGGACAAGGGCTGACAGAGGGTGATGTGGCTGTGAGGGGAGAACAAGGATTGACTGAGGGGGAGATTGGGCTGCTGGTGGCAGGTGAGGACTGAGGGGACACACACCTGTGAGGGGACACACACCTGTGAGGGGACACACACCTGTGAGGGGACATGAGGTCTGATGGGGACATGGCTGCAGGGGCTGGGGGGACAGACACCCGTGAGGGGAC
>VXBN01016038.1:104557-117877 GCA_013397395.1 Sinosuthora webbiana
CCCCCTCGGCGTCGCCCATTGGCTGCCGCCCGCGCCAGGGGAGCCGTTGGCCCCGCCCCGTTGTTTACCACAGTTGCCCGGCTCTGGCTCGGGGAGGGTTGGCCCCGCCTCTTTCCTCCAGCCGCTGCCTCCCATTGGCTGCGAGGAACGCCCCGTCCGCGCGGCGATTGGCGGAGGGGGCGGCGCCGCTGCTTTAAAAAGGGGCTGCGGGCACGCGGCGGTTCCAGAAGCCGTGAGGGCTCGGCCCGGGCCGTGGGAGCTGCTGGCAGCGTTTTTGGGCCTCACGCACCGTGAGGGCTCTGAGGGAGCGATTTACCCACGGATCGCCCACCAGGGGCTCCGTACCCTGCGGGTGCCACGGCCTCGGGGTCACTGCCTCGCTGCCCGGCACGAGGAGAGGGGCAGGAGTTGTAGAAAAGGCACTGGAGGTGCCTTGGGAACCCCTTTTCTGGTTTATACGAGCCCACATTCAAAGTGCCATGAAACATTTCCAAATCCCAAATCGTTAAATCCTCACCTTAACCTTCAGCGTATCACCAGGCAAATTTGAGCCACCATGTGAGTTAATACTTCACCAGAGGTGATGGTGAATCAGAGCTTCTGCTCATAAATATTACAAAATACGCCCTCAAAGCTGAACAATTAGCAATGAAAGGGAGAAAAGGGCATCACCCACACCCGGAGGCATCTGAACCCCCTCGGGAACAGCTGGATGGGTGGAAGGGGCAGGGATGAGGCTCCCAGGAAAGGGTAAAGGCAGCCACCGGAGAACGGCTGTGACTAAACTTGGAAGAGCTAAAAGGGAACATTTTGTAGGCTGGAAAGGAGCTGGAGCTGCAAGGAGAGAAATCATCTGCCGTTTGTGCGTGCCTCCTGCACAGTGAACCAGCGGGGACAAACACCTGAGCTGAGGGCTGGGGCTGCTGGCAGGGCAGTGCTGCCGGGCCCCACGTTCTGAGAAGGCCAGCCATCATCCTCATTGTCATTTTCCCATGAAAACCGCTTTAAGGGGCATAAAACAGGCGGCACAACAGGATTGTGGAGCTGCCCTTGACCCCAGGCCAGCCATCATCCTCCTACACCGGCAAAACTGCTGCAGGCTTTAGTCCAAATAAACTAAAAAAAAGCAAAAACAAACCTCTGATGCTTTCAGCTCCAGCGGCTGCCCGGCAGACCTTGAAGGCGGATTTGCATCTTGATGAGTGGGGTTTGCAATCGTTCTTTTCCTGCCGTGGCTGCAGGCGGGGCGTGAGGGAGCTGTGGGCACCAGGGCCGGGCACGGCGGGCTCAGCTCCGAGCACAAAATCCTGGGGGAGAATGGGGACTGACAGCAGCCAGAAAATAGATTTTAGGCTCCAGGCAATGGCTTGAAGCCAGTGGGAGAGCTGGGCATCTAACACACTCATTCTGGCCCGGGAAATGGTGAGGAAGAACCCCAAACAATCCCTGTGGACAGCCTCCTGACACCTGCTGTTTTTCCAACTTGTTTCCGACAAGGTGTTGCTCTGAGTGACCAGTCACATCGATCGTGCCGAGATGCTGTAGGAAAGAATCCGTCTCTCAATAAATCTTTGCTGGAAGCCCTCTGAAGGAATCGGAGTTCTGCGTGTCATTACCTGAGCCGTCCTGAATTGTGACGATAAAGGAGCAGAGGGAGCTGCAGCCTGCCTCATCCTTATTAAAATATATATATATATATAAAAACAACCCCAAAGCAAGGGAACCGAAGCCCAGCAAAGCAAAGCTCTCTGCTGCTCCAGTGCTGCTCCCTTGATCTTCTTAGGGAAGGCCCCGGGATGGGAAAGGTTGGACGGCTCTGCTTCCTAAGAGGATTTGGGGCATCAAGGAGGATAATAAACAAAAATCAACAGCAGAGAGCGAAGGGGAGGGATGATAAAACAGTTCAGAGCGAAGGGCTGCGCCTTGCTCCTCATCCCAGGCAGCAGCGGTGGAAAAGTTGGAGGCTTATCTTTTAATTAGGTTAAATTAGGAAATCTTTTTGCTTTGCCCTGTGTCTAGCATAACGTTGTCTGGGAGGTAAAAGCTTGGAAATGGAAGGTTTTCCAGATTAGGTTAAATTAAGATATTATGCTTCTTAAAGGAGACAAAGCATTGTCTTCAAGGTAAATGTTTAATTACATTTTAAAAACAATTTTGTCTGGGCAATAGTAAGATAGGGCCCAGCTCTGCCTGCGACTGCAGCTCCAGATAGAAAACCAAATAAATTGAGAAATTGGTGTTGAAGGAGTTAGGAGGCAGAGTGTAATTACTGGGGAAATAGGGGTCCTGCTGCATTATGATTCTTGATTTTTTTTTTAGCAGCTCTGGAAGAAATAATTTAGAGAAAATTACTTTCTTTTTTTTTTTTTTTTTATGGGCATAAGAAAAATAGAATTTAATATCCACCTTTCTGTGAGGAAGCAAACCACAGAGTGATAGATAACACTCAGGGCAAAGGGAGTTTGGCCCAATTATTGCACTCGAGCCTCCAAGACCATCTTTTAAAGATGTTTATTCCTCTCGCAGAGCAGAAAACACGCCTGGCCCTGGCTGCGGGAAATGGGGGGGGGGAAAAAAACCCCCATTCACATCTGAGGAGTTGTGTAGGAACGAGCTCTCACAAGAGGAGGAATCTTAATTATGGTAAAGGTCTACATCACACCCATCTTACCTCCCTCCTGTGTTCCAGGGAAAATACCAGAGACGCTGAAGAATGGTACAAAAACAGAAACACAACAGAAGGTGCACGGAGGAGAGAGCGGGAACATTTCTAGTTTATTGCTTTCCTGTAACGCCAGGTGACTAATGGAGCAGGCTGCAGCTTTTTTTTTTCCTGTTTTTTTTTTTCCTTATTAAAATCAGCATCATCAGAAGGCCCCAGCTCCATTTTTGCCCCTGCTCAAACGAGGAGAGGGCCGGAGGAACGCCGTGAGCCTGCTCCCGTGAATGTGGAGCAACGGCCTATTTTAGGTGCCTTCAGAAATAAGATCCCAAGCGGGAAAGGCCTAAGAATAATTTTTCAGCCAAAGACTTCACCTGTCAGGAAATGCAGCTCAGGCAGAGCAGACCCGGAGATAAATCAGGCAGAGCAAAACAAACGCGGCTTTTCCCAGATCCCCCCGTGGGGCCAAACCCCCTTCAGCTGCCTCTGCCGAGCTGCAGCAGCTCCCTGGCCAGCCCTGAAGTAAGGAGAGGGTTTCTCTGCAGCCCAAAATAACTTTTCAGTCACCTTGAGGGTGAAGTTCACGTGTCCCGACCTGAGGAACGGGTCACTCCGGACCTGGCTGGGATGAATCACTGTCTGCGCTATATTTAGCCACAGCCTGGGGAGGCCAGCACGGAATCGTTGTCATTTTGCCAGCCTGGTGTCCCACGTCCCTGTGACACGGCCACAGCCTGGAGGGGCCTCAGCAGCAGCTCTGCCCTCCCCTCACAGAGGGGTTTTCTCCTCCAGCATCACCCAGTACCTGACTGTGGTCCTTTGCTGTGCCAGCACAGCCTCTGCTGCTGCAGGGAGAGGGGTTTTCATCCTCCAGGTCCCTTCAGAAATGTCCTCGGTGGCCTCTTGATTTTTCCTGGGTCAGTAGAAAATGGAACAATTTGATGGTGGGGGTGTGGAACAGGGAAATGTTTTTCCTGCCCTCCGTGTGCTCCCGGCTCAGACTCATCCCTCCACGGGATCCCCTGAAATGACAAATCTCCCACAGGCACCCACAGATCCACTCAGATTTCATCTTTTCCTCCTTTAAAACTGCACCAGTGCCCAGAACCAGGGCAGAGGAGGTGTTGGTGCTGCTGGAGCTCCCAGTTTGTCCCGCTGGCTCCGAGGGGCTGCTCCACCTGCGTGCAGATGGAAAAGGCTCTGCCCAGGCGGCCAGGATGGAACACAGAAAACAATTATGGGATTATAAAAATACCTGCCAGGTACCAGGAACGCGAGAGAGGAGGAGGGGGATGGAGGAGTCCTGGGGGAAGGGAATTGTGTCCTTCTGTCCTGGCTTTGGGAAGGAAGAAAAACCCCAAAATGTCTTGGTGAGACCTGAGGGTTCTCTTGGTCCAGCTGTGGAGCAATGCCAGCACTCCCCTGCTGGTTTTCTCCCGGGTTTGGGGGCTCCGTGCAGGCAGAGCCCCGGGACAGGCTGATCTCCCGTGGGCGCAAGGATGTACAGGATGGAGAGAGGCTGGAATTGCCCTTTTTTACCTGGCTGGGATGGGAGGGAGGAGCGATGTCACCTCTGCAGATCTTCAGTGCTTTGTGTCTGCTTCCACTTGTCACCAGCGAGCCCGTGGTGGCCCTCGGGGACAGCCCTGGGCTGTGACACACGGGAGGGGCATTTGGGACCCCTCATTTGTGGGACTGACGGAGCTGCAGCACCCAGGGCCACCGCAAAGCCCGGGAGGAGGCTGCAGAGCCCGGGGGAGCAGCGCCCCGGGCAAACCCCGCTCAGCCTTTAAAGCCGCGCTGATTTCCAGAGCTTCCCCCTCAACTCGCTCAGGGCTCTTCATTTCATCCTCCAACAGCCCCGCGCTGCCTGTGAGCGATAACAGAGCCTGCAGACAGCCCCGCCGAGAGTCCTGGAGACTGCAGGAAACCCAGGGGCTGGTGATCGAGCGGCTGGTGGCACCGGGGTCACGGGAGGGACTGTCCTCTGGGGCAGCCGCCACCTCCTCGCCCTTTAAAAGGAGTTTTTCCCCCCCGGATCAAACTGTGTCAGGATGAGAGGGGATGCAGCGCCTTTCAGACAGAGGAAATGATTTTTAAAAAGCACATCTGGGAGCTGAGCGTGGCCTCCGAGAGCCCTGGTGGCTCCGGTGACAGTCCTGGGCTCAGCGCGGGTGTTAAGAGGTGACACCCCGGAGCCGGGTGTGGAAAGGCACAGCGGACGCTGGGGATGGTTCCCCCGTCACTGATTGTCACCGCTCCTCTGCAGATCCCGTGCTGTGTTATCACCTCCCTGGCACGGCCCGGAGCAGATAAAGGCCGAGCCCATCAGGGCGGGCGGCTTGAAATCGGCGTTTAAAGGAGTTTTCTCAGGGCCCGCGGCTCGGGGCGGGCTGGGATGCTCCGCCTGGACATCTCCCAGCTCCTGGCCCGGCCTGTGCCTCATCCTCGGGCTCTGAGGGCGCTTCGTCACTCGGAAGAGATGGACCCAGTGACATTTCAGCGCGGCTGGCAGGGACAGCGCGGCAGGAGCCGTGCCAGGCCCGGGGCAGGGACACACCTGCATCCCCGGGCTTCCAACGCGGGCAGCGCGGGGCGGCCACAGCGGAGGTGACACGGGGACACCGCTGGGGCTGGGCAGGCTGCTCTCAGCAGCCCCTCACAGCCTGTCCTGCACGGCCAGCCCTGCCCAGAGTGACCGATGGGTGCCTACGGGTGGCACCGATGGCCCGGCTGGGTGCCCGGGGGTGACACCAGGGGATGACACCGGTGGGTGCCCGGGGGTGACACTGATGGGTGCCTGGGGATGACACCGGTGGGTGCCCCGGGTGGCATCACACACCTCGGGCACTGGCAGGAGCCTCTCCCGGGGCTCTCATCCTGCGCCCAGGCCTCTGCTCCGCCCGGAGGATACCGAGCTGGTTTCCATCTCTCTCTGTGCCGTGTCAGGCTGTAATTGCGGGCCCGGCCCCTCCTTGTGCAGGGGGACAGGAGCGGGGAACGCCCGGGGCTGGCGGCAGCTCCGGCCCTGCCCCGTCCCCACCTCGGAGCCCACGGGAGCAGAACTGGCGGCTCCGAGGGGCAGGGACAGGGGCAGCAGCGGTGACACACGGCCGGTGAGGCGGCCCAGCCTCTCCCGGGGGCACTGGGGGGTGACTCGGGCGTCCTGCAGCCCCGGAGTTCCCGCACCGCGAGTTCTCCCACCGCATCCCGCAGCCGTGAGTCAGGCCGGCTCCAGACACAAAGCGGAGACCACAGAGGAGCAGGTGACCCAGATTCTGACAGACCTTCCCCAATTTCATCCTGATCTACGCCGCGGTGTTTGACCAGCAGGAACAAACAGAGTCCAGCTTCTCACGTCCCCTGAAGGCAAAGCTCCTCCTGCCCAGCCCTGGCTCTTTTCACACGCATTTTGCCAACCCACTGCCCCCCAAAACTCTCAGGGATCCATCAAAACCTCAAACATAAACGATCAAATCTGACCCCATTTAAGGAGCAAACCTCCAGCAGAGCAGCACAGCCCCATCCCACAGACGTACCACAGGTGACAAACCCTCCCCAGAGCTGCAGCCGTGGCTTTGGGATTTACTTGGTTCCTCTGAGGGGTGGGAAGGTGGATTTATCTGGTTCCTCTGGGAGGTGGGAAGGTGAGGATTTGGGGAAGCTGTGGCTCCAGCTGAGGAGGGGGAGGCCTGACCTGATGTGGGAGGGAGCTGAGCCTGGACCTGCAGCTCAGGGCTGGGAGTTTCGGGGTGCTCAGGAAATATTCCTGACTCCAGCTGAACCACGGCCCCAGTAAAGCCCTGCCAGAGTCAGCTGCATCATCCTCTGCCTCGTGCACCAACCACGAAATTACAGGTTCCTGTTCCAGGCCCTTTATTAAGGTGATTTCAGGGAGCTGTGATTTTCAAACCCGAGCCGGATCTGCAGGTCCAGCAGATTTTTTGCATCATTCTCATCCCTCCTCAGCCACCCACCTCCTGTGCCCTGCTTTTAACTCTCAGGTGAAGCCAAGTTGATGTGAAAGTCGCTGACAGGAGATTCACCTGCCTCCTGTCACTGATATCCCCCTTCCCAAAATCTGCAGCCCCTCCTTTTCCACGGAGCCCCTTCCAGCCTTCCTCAACAAACCAAACCACCCAAAGGATCCTGACGCATTTTCCCTGGTTTTGACCTTTTCCTTGGGGCTGGCTGAGCCTCAGCCACTTCTCTGCACAGCACCTCTTGTCCTGTAAAGGTGATCAGAAATATTCCGTGTGTTTTCAGGCTGCCTCGTACTTTGCAGGTTCTCTGCAGATGGATCTGGTGAACGGCACACGTGGTGACCTGGGGATGTCCCCAGGGGTAAATCCCTGCTGCCCCTGCCCATGGTGAGCCCTGCCTGGGTTCTAGATGCTGTCCCTGCACGCCAGGACACTGATCCAAGCTCTGTCCTCCCCTGAGCCGTCCAGGGGACGCTGCAGACACGGCTCACTGTCACCACTTCGCTCCACAATAACGCAGGAGCTCAGAGGAAGCTGCTCTCAGCTGCAGCTTTTTATATCCAAACCCTTTCTGGCTGAGCAATCTCAACCTACTATTGATCCAGATGACGCATTTGATTCCTATAATTGAGATTGGAATTTAGAGGGGGGGAAAAAAAACAGCCTCTCCATTTCCTGCAGGGAGTTTGTGTCTCACGTTTGGCAGCTCGGGGCCGTGCATCACTCGGGCTTGTGCCGTGAGGGAAGTGAAGGAGTTTTTTTTAGAGGGTGGGATGGGAAGCTGTAGCTGCTTCAGCCCAAAAGTCACCAGGGATGGAAGCAAAATTCCTGGGGGTTCTGTCACCCATCGCCTTGGGAATGTCCAGCAGCTGCTGGAGTTGTGTTCTGGGGGATCATGGAATGGTTTGGGTGGGGAGAGACCTTAAAATGATCTAATTCCCTGTCCCAGTGCTCCAGCCTGGCCTTGGGCACTGCCAGGGATCCAGGGCCACCCTGTGCCAGGGCCTCCCCTCCCTCCCAGGGAAGGATTTCTCCCTGATATTCCATCCAATCCCACTTTTTTTAGGCTTTAACCCATTTTCCCTTAGTCCCGTCAAGCAGGAATTTGGAAAGAATAAAACAGAAATAAAACCCCTGGCCCAGCTGGGAATCAAACAAGGATGTTCCTGAGGCTGCAGGCTCAGTGATCTCCCCTTGCTGCTTTCCCCCTGTCCAGGAGAATTCCCAGCAGCTGAACTGGACAGAAATTCTGCAGTTTCACAGGGAACAACCACTGGCTCAGAGGGGAAAGTCTCAGATTCAAGAGCAAGCCTGGAGCTCCTCCTCTCTGGGCAGCAAACCGAGCTGGTGCTTGCTCACTTTGGATCCTTCTGTAGGTATTGCACCGATGCTCTCTGTGTGTTCACTTGTTTATTTGCAAAAAAAAAAAAGGTTAAAAAAAAAAACAAACCACAAAAAAACTCTATTAAAATCCTGCACCTCTGGGACTGCCTTTGAAAGGCGTGTGATGTGACTCCAGCAGGGAAGTGATCAGCCTGCAATCATTTAGATGTTGCTGTTGCTATGGATACTTTCTTTAAGTGAAGCATACCATTATAATTTAAATTTCCAGTAACTCACCAAAAAAAAAAAGAAAGAGAGACAGCAGATTAAAAGTAATAAAAAAACCACCAGAGATGCCCGTGTTTTATTCCTGGCTGTCAGTTCTCCCGGGCTGTGACAGCGCTGGGGAAGTGGTAAAACTGCCACGTCACAGCAGGTTTGGGGCTTTTACACGTTTTATTCCATTAATTACACCTGGGGCCGGTGGCTGTGACGGAGGCAGTGGCCTGGTGACAGGCTGGGAGCTGGCATGTCACACTGGGGTGTCACACTGGGATGTCACACCGGGACTGGGGTGTCACACTGGGATGTCACACTGGGACTGGGGACCTGCAGGGCCTCTGCTGCCTCCTCGGTGCTGAGCCAGCCGGTGAGAAAAGCAGGATTTAGACACCAAATTATTCCCCAAACCCTCTTTTGTCCCAGACTTTTCCTCAGTCTCTGTCTGGGAGTCACCAGCCGTCTCTCCGGGCACAGGGAGGTCCCCGGGGGATTTTCCTTCCTCTCCCTTCTCACCAGACACTGCAAACTCCACAGCTCTCACTTGCTGCCCCCAAGGGTTTTTTATTTTTTCCACCTTTCCAGCCCTCACCATCAGCAATCCCTTCCTCAGCAAACACTGCAGCCTCCTCACCAGGCTTCTCCCTGCCAGCCACAGCCGCAGTTTCTGTCTCGGCTGCTCCGATCCCACGGATGGCAACACCACTCCAGGCAAAGTTTTTTCTTTGCTTAAAAGCCTGGCTGCTGCTATTTTGCAGCGAGTTTTTTTTTTGCCTGTTTCCATCTGCCTGCTGGTCCTCTGTGTTTCCATCTGCCTGCTGATCCTCTGTGCTCCCAATCTGCCCGCTGGATGCCGCGGGAACAACCCAGAGCTGTCCCCTGGCCAAGGGGGATGTCACCCCGGGGTGTGCGACCCCTCCACGGGCTGCTCCAGGGCCAGGAGGGACAAGGAACCGCTGCTGATGGAGATCAGAGATGGACACGAGTGTTTGCCCCACTGAGAGGCCGGGGGCAGTTAATTAACCAGCCCTCGGTCACTAATTACCTCTCCCTGCTCCTTCCCCTGTGCCTCCCACCCTCCCGGCCCCATTTCCACTCCCGTCCCCGAAGGTTTCCTCTTCCTGCAGCCTTGGATGATTTCACATCCCTCCTTTTTGTTTCTCCCCGGCTGCTTTTAGCGGGGGGGGAAAAACAACCACGAGCCCCGGGCAGCGGGGACAGGAGCCGGGGACATGCAGGGATGCGACATCAAACTCCCCCTGCCGCCGGCAGAGCCCTGTCCCCGCTGATGGATCGCTCCCGGGCGGGGCCGAGCGGCTGCTAAAGGGGCTCCAGGTTGTTCCATCGGCTCCCGGAGCTGCTCCCGGGGCTCCCAGGCTCCGCTCCGGGCTCCGGGTGGGGAAAACCTCGGGATCCTCCCGAGCCCGGCCCGGCTCCGGGTGGGGAAAACCTCGGGATCCTCCCGAGCCCGGCCCGGCCCCGGGTGTCCGCAGGGCTCAGAGTGACCCCGAGTGACCACTGACCACTGACCTGCCGCAGGGATTTCCAGGGAATCACAACCACGGGATGTCCTGAGTGGGGAGGGACCCATCCACCAAAGCCACCCCACGTCCCCCCGTGGGGAAATGTGGGGCTGGGGGAGCAGAGGCAGCAGCTCCCAGCCCATTTTCCATGGCACAGGCAGCCCTCAGCAGTGAAACCCTCCTCCAGGAGAAGGGAAGGGACGCCGCAGGTTCCTGAAGTGGCAGTTTTAAAAAAAGGTCACCCCAGAAGCGAGGGATCGGTCTGTTCCTCAGCTGGGCCATCAGTTCTGCACGAGGGCTCAGCACTCGCCGTCACCGGGGACAGCTCAGCCTGAAACTGGCAGTTTTCAGCTGGGAAAAAAAAAATGAACTTTTAGTGCATTTATTCTGGTTGGCAGCGAGGGAGGGGAGGGGACACAGGGAGGGGACACAGGGAGGGGACACAGGGAGGGGACACAGGGAGGGGATTTCTGCAGGTGGTTCCCAGGTGAGGTGTGAGCAGCTGGGAGCTGCAGAGGGTTCAGCACCCGGGGCTCTGCTGGCCCCTCTTTACCTGCACAAAAATTCAGCTGCCCCCAGAGAAAAAGCACTTTGTGCCTCAGGAACTCTGCCAGGGAAGAGATTTGGGGGTTCCCTCTTCATCACAGCCTGACCTGGAGGCCAAACCAGCCCCTGGAGCAGGGCCCAGCTCCCTGAATCCCCTCCCCAGGACATTCCTGATCCTGCCCCTCATCAGAGACAGGCAGAACCCAGAGAACACAAAAGCTGCCACAGCATCAAAGGAGCCACAGGGAAAATCAGGAATCACCCAGCACGGAGGAGGCTCCAAAAAAATGGCAGAGTTTTTATTCCCCTCAGTACAGAATATTCTTTACAGCATCAGGTTTTATATAAAAAAAAACAAACCAAAAACCAGAACCACTCCAGACACACAGAGCTAGTGTTGTGAACTCAGGATCTGCTTCTGGGGGCTCCAGGAGGGGAGAGAGGTCAATGCACAGGGACATCCTCACGCTCCATCCCAGCCCCTGGGGGGCTCAAGGGCTGCCTGGGGCGGGCTGAGGGCTGGCTGCAGGCACTGCTGGGCCTGAGCCCTGTCCCTGTGTGTGCCTGTCCCTGTGAGTGCCCTGTCCCTGTGTGCCCTGTCCCTGTGAGTGCCCTGTCCCTGTGTGCCCTGTCCCTGTGAGTGCCCTGTCCCTGTGTGCCCTGTCCCTGTGAGTGCCCTGTCCCTGTGTGCCCTGTCCCTGTGAGTGCCCTGTCCCTGTGTGCCCTGTCCCTGTGAGTGCCCTGTCCCTGTGTGCCCTGTCCCTGTGAGTGCCCTGTCCCTGTGTGCCCTGTCCCTGTGAGTGCCCTGTCCCTGTGTGCCCTGTCCCTGTGAGTGCCCTGTCCCTGTGTGCCCTGTCCCTGTGAGTGCCCTGTCCCTGTGTGCCCTGTCCCTGTGAGTGCCCTGTCCCTGTGTGTGCCCTGTCCCTGCTGACCCCCCCAGCCCTGGAAGCTGCTGCTGCACTCAGGACCAGGGCAGCCCCGGGCACGGCCCTTCCAAGACGTGAAACTGCCTCCAGCTCCCCCCTGCAGCATCCCCAGAGCACAGGTTGGATCAGGGACCTGGTGACTCAGCCCCACGAGTCCTCAACACCTTCTCACACTCACACTTGGGGGGGGGAAAAAAATCTCTCAAATCTAAGGCAGAGTCACTCAGCTGCCTCCTAATGAATCCCCAGAGCTGGCAGAGAGGGTTCCTTCCCTCCCTGGGAGCAGTCTGAAGGGAGCTCTGAGGAGCCGTCTGGGGAATGAATTAGTGCCTCAAACCCGAGTTGCAAATCTATAAAACAGATTAGTCCACTTCACATAAGGCCACAAACGCTGCCGGGTGTCAGCGCGACTATTTAGGATAATTAAACTCCATCTTTTTAATTAGCACGAGCTTTCCTCCCCCTCCCTGACTGGTTCTCAGCTCCAGGGGGAGCTGGAGCTTCCTGAGCCCCCTGGGAGCTGCCAGGAGGGGTGGGAGCCCCTCGGGTCAAACCCATCAGCAACAACCACACGGCTTTGGGGCAGGAACGGGTCCTGGCCAGGCTGGGCCAGGCTGGGAGCACAGATCTCTGCTGCTGCTGCTCCCAAATTCCCCTCTGCAGCAGAACTGGGCAGAACAAACCCTCCCTCCCCTGCTGGTTGTGCCCGTCAGGCCCAGGGAGCTTTGGGACGGGGAGGTGAGGGGCTGCAGCCCTGCCAGGCTGGGGGTTGGTTTGGGGTGAACAGCTTCTGAGGAGGAGCTGCGGGCACTGCTGACCTCGGCAATCCCCACCAGAGCTTTCACTTTGTGTTCTTAAAGTGCAAAAACCTCGTGGAGTCTTTGGGTTCAAGAGCGACAGTTCCCAGAGTGGGGGGCGGCCCCGGGGTGAGTGGCAGCTGTGACAGTGGCCCAGACACGGGGACAAAGCCCCAGGCCTGGCCCCCTGGGTGACCCCACACCGTCAGCAGCTGCTGCACGGCCCCTCCCCGGCCGGGCAGGTGATGCTGTTGTTGCAGAACGGGGGATTGGGAGCCCTGGGAGCCGTCTGTGCATCCCCCCATTCAGCTGGGGGGGTCCCACAGGGGCTCTGGGGGTGCAGGAGGGGCAGGCCCTGCTGCAGCTGCTCCCCACACCTCGCAGGAACTCTGTAAACTCGCAATAAATACGTCCCGGGGCGTCTCGTGGTTTAGATAAAAAAAAAAAAAAAAAAAGCAAGGTATAAAAACAATCCGTGTCAGGGTGGTGAAGCTTTGGTCTGAACTGGGCTGTGGCGTCCTGGGAGCCGCTGCAGGAGCCCCTGGGAGGTGCCAGCAGGATCCAGGCCGCGGGCTGGGAGCGCTTTTCCTCTCCTGGGTGCCCTCAGAACATGAAGAGATCATCCTTCTCTGCGGTGCTGGGCTCCATCCTGTTCCAGTCCACGGGGGACAGAGTCTCTGCACTCTGGATGTCCTGAGCTGTCAGCCCCGTGTCCAGGACGTGGGGGTTTGTCCTGGACTGGGCCAGCCTGGGGAGGGGGGGCACAAACACAGAGTAAAGCACAGCTGAAAACAGAATAAAAACGCGCAGAGAATGCTGAAACTGCTCAGATTTAGGGGACACACAATATGGGCGCTGCTGCTGTTGCTGCTCCTGCTTGGGACACGGGGACTTTGTGGCAGGAGCTGAACCAGCTCTGCCCCCACGGGGCTGATCCAGCCAGGCCATGAAGGACTTTGCTTTTACAGCCACCCACGGCCACAGCCCTCAGTGAGGACACCCCGAAAACTCGGCGTTTGGTGCCCGCCGTGTGTGGGGCAAAAAGGGCTTTTTGCTGATGGCCAAGTGCCTCCAGAGAGCTGAGCTGGGCTCCTGCTGCACCCCCAGAGCTGCAGCTCCACACCCCAGGGCTGTGGACACCCTCAGGACGGGGGAAAGGCCAAGGGGAGGTGGCACACAGCAGTGATAGCACCCGCAGCCCCGCTGCTGCCTCCTCCCAGCAGTTCCCCTGCAGGCATCCCGGGAATGTGCAGCCTGGGCATCCCACACACGGCTGGGCTG
>VXBN01016050.1:4882-74193 GCA_013397395.1 Sinosuthora webbiana
CCCCTCTTTCCCCACGCCCCTTGCAATAAAACCACGTATTCTAGAATATCTCTGGTCAGCAGAATTCCTTCTTCCTGCCGTCACGGAAAGATTTCCTACACTAACTAAATACTCTAAGGCCATAATGTAAAGAAAAATATTAAAGCATCAGTAACTTCAGTAACTGAGAAAGAAAAATGGCACTGGGAAAGTACCTAGAATGCAGAAAGGCTTCTGTGTTTTTTCTTAGTGTATTTACTGGTTTTGGACACCACAATATAGAAAAGATATTAAGCTGTTAGAGAGCATCCAGAGAGAATGATGAAGGGTCTTTGGGGGAAGATGTATGAGTGGCTGAGGTCACTTGGTCTGTTCAGCCCAGAGAAGGCTGAGGACAGACCTCACTGCAGTTACAAGTTCCTCATGAGGGGAAGATGAAGGGCAGCCACCGATCTCTCCTCTGTGGTGATCTGTGACAAAACCCCAGGTTACCCTTCAGGTAACCCCTGAAGATGTATCAGGGGAGGTTTAGGTTGGACATTTGGGAAATGTTTTTCCCCCAGAGGGTGGTTGGGCACTGGAACAGCTCCCCAGGGAAGTGGTCACAGCACCAACCTGGAAGAGTACTAGAGCATTAGGACAATGTTTTCAGGCACATGGTGTGACTCTTGGGGATGGTGCTGTGCAGGGCCAGGAGTCAGACTCAATGATCCTTGTGTGTCTGTTCCAACTCAGTTTGTTCTATGATTCTGTGATAGAAGATACAGCAGTGAAATGTTCTAAACATGATCACGTGTGACTATACATTACAACATGTTAAATGCAACATGTAAAACAAGTAATTAAATTAATTAAGGAGACATTATCTATTTTCAGTGGTTCCAGTGTCCTCAACATTCAAAACCTATGTGGGGGCTGTGGCATTACTTACTACCTTGCAAAAATTCTTCTCTGTGCCACAGGGTGAGAGTCAAGCTGTTCATGGGAACAGATGGCCAAAAGGATAAGAAGATAGGGAGCTTGACCCTATCTAGATTTTTTCTCTAGATTTTTTTCTCAAGGCGTAAGGAGGGTGGAGCAAAAACTCCATCAGCAAGACCTTGTGCATCTTTTGTCAGAGCTACTTTTATGCTGTAGCTGACATCTTGATGATTCATACTTTGCCAGACACTCTGTTCAGTTACAGCTGCTCTGAACCACTAAGAGGAATCAAAAATGGACATAATTTAGTGCCACTTTGAGTTGTACCAGTGCATGAATGGGAACTGAAAAGACATGTGATCTGTGGCTGGATAATGGTGTGATACCTGTTTTTCATGGAATAAAGAAAGCCTAATTAAGAATCGACAGGGAGAAAGCACAAGAGGTCTTTTCAGGAAGTCTGCAACAAATGAAAAACAGGTTTCAAACTGTCATTTTGCTAGCTTCAGCAGCACTTTATTTAAAATTATAATAAAATGTATTAGTGCTTTTTCAGAGAACTTGTAACCATGTTAGACCTACAAAGTTCATGGCAGGCCAGTTACAAATCATGATAAAATTAAAAAGATCAATGCTGCAAAATATTCTTTATCAGAAGACCACTGTTTTTTTCCTGTGGCTTTGAGGTTGATTTACCTAGTAGCTCATCACTGTTTTTTGTTCATATCCACATGATAAAATTCCTTAACCAACATGTGACAAAAGGTATTTATCGTATTATATTTAGCACTGTTACAAATCTGTAGTATTAGTCTCCTGTCATGAACAAATTTGAAACAGGCGGGTTTAACAGTGGGTTTTTGTGAATAAGTTTCAGGCTCTAGAAGCTCTGTGTTTCTGTGTAGTGTAGCTGCATACCTAGCAAAGCCTTCTTCACAGCCTTTTCTAATGGCCTGGCAAAGCCTTAGGTCCTGTGCTTGAGGCTAGGCAGAATAATGGGGCAAGTGCAACTGATGTGCATGCTGTTAAACACGAACTTACAGTTTCTCAGCATCAGGACTAAATTCCTTGGCACATCACTAATGCTTGTGCTTGACTCGGAAATGGTGGCCTGAATGTGCTACTCTGGCCACATTGATGTTACAGAGCAAGCTAGAAAATCTGGCTTCCAGCCAGTTGCTTCCTCTGGTTTATCACTGGGTCTGACTCTTCATACTTCTATTGTCATACTTACTAATGTCATTGCAGATGTTCTTGAAGATATGGCAGTATTCAAAAATTATTTTGTCTGGCTCATCCTTTTCAGTGATCACTTGTTTTCCTCACCTGCAGCATGCAATCACTGCAGGTAAGGCTCTATTGCCTTAGACATCTTAGACGTTGTGCATACACAAAAAGACTTAAATCACAAACAACTTTTTTTTTTTTCTTTCCTTGCTGTTCTGGTTCTCTGGTGACAAACATTTGGAGAAGTTCAACGTATTTCCCCAGAAGGCTCATAAATGTCCACAAAACTTGGACTGTGTTGGCCAATAGCCAGCAGTAGAAGAGGGTAATGCTGATGCTTCCCTACGCTACAGCTAGAAACACCAGCAGTGGGCAATGACAGAGCCCTAAGGGTGTTTATTTTCTCAGAGACTTATTGAGAATATGCATCTGCTTGGACCTGTCCATTATGAAAGGCTGTTTTCCCAGCAACATCATAATTTCTGCTTACTTTCTTTTTCAGAACCCTCACCTTGTAAATAGTTTGGAGTCTTTTCTGAAGGAATGTACTATGTGCATTTCAGAATATTATTTTCTCTACTAAGAGCTATTTACGGTCTAGGTTGTCATGTTGTTAGGCAGCAACAACCAAGGAACAGAGCATTTCCTAGGAATTAATGGCTTGCTAGGCAGAGTTTAAAGCCTGAGGTACAGCCAGAGGCTATTAACTCCAGCTGGTCATTAAAAATCCTTCGGAAATACCTTGCTCTAAGGTCAGTATTACTGTTAAAACAAATGTAGGCAGATGGATTTACTTCATGGGTTGCATTTTCAGCTGGTATGCACAGACCTTTTCTGGAGAATTTACACCTTCTTAACATTAACCAGTCAATTATTTGAGTCACCTCTCAGCATTCCAGTCATATAGTTTTAATTATCTTTATTATGAAAAATGGAAGTATAGCACTCTGGCAAATTTCATATCAGTTCATCTGATTAGCCTTTCACATCTGCTGGCAAATACAGCATCTTTTTTGCTTATCAAGGAAACAAAGCCTCTGATAGGAGGATTTATTCCCCAAGAAGTAAGTACTTCATCTTCTCCTAAGTATCTAGTGTTTTTGCACAAAGACAGGATCATTCAGAAAAACAGCTGGCCAGCAGGCCAAAATGAAAATTTAACACAGGCAGAATTTTACAGTCTTTAACAAGAGCCTATAAATACTAAATAGTTCAATTTAAAACATCTTCTGGGGAGACAGTGTAGTAGCAAAAGATGAAGTCAAGAAAATACATATAGAATTGATTTGCTGGAACAGAATAGGAGCATTCAGTGGAATTATTCCTGCTCAGAGGTGGAGATGGGCACAGTTAGGAACAAACCGTGGGTTGATTTAAGCTTGACAAAATAAATCTTGAAACTTAACTGATAAGTCAACTATCTTTCAGAGCAGACTTCCGCACATGGGTTTATATTTTTGTAATATTCAGATTTTAAAAAACAAAATGAAAACACAGTAGAAACACTGTTATTGAAAAATTGCTATTGCTGCTGGGGTTAAAAAAAAATCTGTGAGTTTAGTTAAAAGACCATTACTTTTTACTGCCTATAATGTATTTATACGGTGATAATACAAATAAGCCCAGGTACAGATAAAGCCTCTTATTCTGCCAGTTCTCTAATATTTGCAATTTTTACCTAAATACTGATTTTTCTCAGAAGTGAAATGACCTACCTGAAGTTTGTGAGCTTTATCAGTACACAAAACCAGTTCTGATCTTGTCAAATGATAGACTTTTATTTCACCAGAGTTTAACTCCCTGCGTGATTAGATTAAGAGGGAAGCAGCAGGGCTTTGGTATTTGACTTCACTGTTTCTAATAAAACTAAGTATCAACACATCCCTCTCTGACATTGTTGGGTTCCTATTAGTAGATGGGGAAGTTTCTTAAGTTTTACTGGGCGAAAGATATTGCAGCAGTGAAACGAATTATTTTCTTAAGGTACTCAGAGGTGTAGAGCAAAACATGATTCCAGGAATCCTGTCAATGTCCTGTTGCACTACAAAATCTTGTATCTTTTCTGCTGAAGTGCACCTGTTGGCTTGCATTCCGTACACATAGATACACACACAGATCCTAATAGGTGTTCCATCCTATTTTAAGATTATTTCTACTGGCATATTAGTATCTCCTCCTTTCAAAAATGTTTCAACACCTCAACAAGGTGTTATGGCATATATGTCACCTTAAAGCTTTTAAATATCCCAAACTTGACCGTCATGGACCTTTATAGGATAAAGAAAAGTCCTAAGGCACAAATTCTGCAAATACTTACACATCTACTTAGTTTTACAGACTTAGGAGTCCTTTGAGAATTAAGCACTTAGTAAAGATTTGCAGGATTGAAGCTTAACTCTTTTTGTTGTAATATATTGTTATTCATATAGGAGTATGCTTATATTCCATGACTATACTACCTGTTTAAATATACATTTTCTTTCTCTGTCACCAAATTCTGATAGCAATATTTGAATGCATTCCATGATGTCAGACTCCCAACATGAATTCAAGGCAGTCAAAGAAATGCAGGTTTTTTCAACAAAGAAAAAGGTGCTTTCCCAACTTAGGCTGAAATAGTTGCAAATCTTGCTTGTGACTGGGCATGAATTATGGACTTTTATAAAGTGTTTGAAAATCTGTGCTTTTAGTGTAAGAGACAGTGTGTATAAAACCAAATTTTGTCCTTCTAAATGTGCTTCAAGATGAAACATCCCCCGCTTCAACCTTAGCTGGATAAGTTGCAGCAGTTACAATGAAAGGATGCCAAGACTAAACTATTTACTTAAAGAATTCCAATGTGTCCAAGCACCAAATGGCTTAAGTCTTTCAACCAGGCAATTAATAATAAAACCACTATTCCAAAACACAGTTATCAGCACCCCAGATGTATACCCAAATTTAGCAGTATCTGACTGAACAAACATTACCTTGAACAAAAATTTCTCACCAAATGGGTAGCTGAAATCCATATCAGATGTTCAGGAGGTATACTGGAAAAAGGTTTAAAGGCCTCAAGTTTTAAACTGCAGCTGATCTTCCTATGGTCAAATACTTGGAAAAAAAACCAAAAAGCCCCACACATAATACCTATGTATAATACCTTATACATCTAAAGTATTTTCTAATACCTTAGAAAATATTTTTGTTTCCACTGGGTTGTTCCATGAATTAGCTCTTCTTCATATTAACAGACTTTTTTCCTTGTGAGGGTACCTAGATGTCACTCATCTGGGTAGAACGTGTATTTTTCTTGAACAGAATAGATTGCATCAAAATAAAAGGAAAATTTCTTTTGGCCCTGCAGTTTATAATTTATTATTTCTACATTACGTGACACCTGTTTAGAAGATCTAACTCAAGTGTCTCTATTTTCTTATTTGAAAAGAAGGGGGAAACTGGGGCAATTGCCAGTAAATATTCAAGTGAAAAACATAAGTGAACATATATAAGCGGTATGGAGGTCAAAACCAGAATGCTGGGAACAAGAAACAACGACAACATTCTGTATTTTAATAGAAGAGATACAGCCACTGCAGCAGCACTCAGAAGTCGCAGATCCAAGTAAGCAACATCTGCCAAATCCTGTTCGCAAGTCTGAAGTCAAGACAATTGACATAGTAGATGTTGAAATGATAATGTTGTCAGATTTCACAAAGGATTAAACTAACCTATGCCCAACGTTACAATGTTTTACTGCTATGCCAGAACCACTAATGACAATTCCCTGAATAACTATGTGGATGCATTTTATTCTTTAGAAAGATGATTTATTGCAGGTAGTATACACTTCTTGGAGTCAGCATTTTATGGGGAAAGCAATGCATTCTCTTTAATAGGACTTCAGGTGTCCTTTTATTTATTCCTGGAGTTTTCCTCTTCATTTGATTTCATGTACTGTAAAGATATTAGAGAGAATCTAACTAAGATGATTTTGAATAAACTTCTTGAATGTGTATAAATTATTCTACACAGAAGCATACAAAGTTGCACATTTCATAGAGGAAATGTCTTCTTTCAGCCACTTGCAAATAACATGCAGTTTCAAAGTTTGTATGCTATGGAGTTCTGTAGGTCATTGTTCCCATGCTATGACAAACTGCTTAAATGGGCATGTACCTAGACGTGCCATTTTTATCAGAGGGTGTGTGAAGGAAGACCAGTATCATGGCTGTGTTTCTGCTGACCAGTGAACATCTGTTTTCAGTAACATGTTTTCAGACACATATGAAGATCATGAAGTAAACACCTGACCAGACTACGTGATCTAAATACTTCATATTTATGCATGTACAGTAAATTCTGTGTATCATATTTCCCCATTCACTTCAGCTCATCTTATCTCAACTAGTTACAGAAAAATCCTTTCTAAATGCCTCCTCCTGAGTTACTAAGCATGGAACTTTCCTTCCGTGGAAATGCACGAGGGAATTTAAATCCTGATAAAGATACAGGAAAGAATTTAAATCAAGTTTAATTTTATGAAGCTTAGAGTCACACATTTTTTCATTATGTCTTTTCATTTCAGTCTAAAAGATTAGACAGTTTGTCCCTTTATTCATTTTCTACTTCAGGACCACTCAAAATCCATTCGTATTAAAGAAGCAATATGCCATTTAGAAAAATGTAATGATAACAAGCTAATCTGTGAAAGCACTGAGGTAACTAATCCAATAATGATGGCATAATTTTTGTTTAATATTCTGAAAGGGACAGATCACAAATCTATGTTTTCGATTACAGTGGGAGAAGAAATCTTAATAAAAGGGCCCCGATATGAAATATGCTGCAGCTCAAAAAGCTCTGGTGAAAATGCTCTGACCCGATAGTGCCATTCAAGACAATCATATTGGATCAAAGGCCTGCTGGAATATGGAGCTTCTGTGGTGGATGAAAGGCTTAGATTTTATCAGTTAGTGTAAGATATAATCATAACAGAATGGGAAAAGATTCATGGAACACAATAAATAAGATGTGTAGTCACTTAATTTTGAAACATAAAGGACTCTTTAATATCAGCATTTTCCTGACAATTTACTACTGTAATTTTACTGTAGATTACTACTATCCATTATGATTTTCATATATTTTCAAGTGACAATACAGCACCTTCTGTTCTCCCAACGATGCAGCACTGGGTGCAAGTCTGAAAACAGAGCAGCAGTTAAACAGATGACCAAGTATCGAGTTTAAGCCATGATTTACAATGGTGAATGCTTCCAGAACCCACTTCTTTAGAACAAAGTATAGCAAGAAATAAAAGAGAAAAAAGCTTTGGTAGTTCTTTCTTACCTCTGTAACATGGAACAAAGGGGCCAGCATCCATCCAACAGAGAAACCATAGCTTAGCTCTCAATGCTCCTGAAAATTTTGTAACTTCTTCTGGTGCCTAAATAAAATTGTATGGTACTGAAGAGGACCATGGGATAAAGCCAGAAGGGACTTGCAGAAAGGTAGGATTGCCTTTTCACTTGCTTCAGTTACACAGTGTCAGTCTTTTTTCTTGTGGCTCTTTCCTGCTTGTTTTTAAGGAGTGCTTTTTTATCAAAACTTTGTAGAAACAAATATTTGAGATGCTATGTTGATGAGAAAGGTTCTTTGATCATAGATGTGTATTGATGAATTTGCAATCTGAAGTTAGATAATATCTTTATTGTCCATGTATTCTTAGTAAGGTTATGCTCTGTATACAGCCAATCACAAAATCCTATTTGCCTTTTAAATCCTTTTTATTAAAAAAACCCACTAAAAATTATGTATTTGATCTTGAAAAGAAGAATCTACTTGTATGCAAAGCAGAAAAAAAAATTACCATGCATTCTTCCGTGTTGCTGGTTTTGTTGTAGCAGAATTTCAGAAGAAAGGGATCTAGAACAACACTAGCCCCTCTTATATTTGGGGGTTTTCTTGTGCCATTGAAAATTCTGGAAAAAAAATGATAGCAAAGTGGGCAAAATATAAACTGAAGCACGTTTGTAAGAGAATAAAACCTCCAGTTTGCCAACATAAGATTACTTCTCTCAGTTCTATGAACTGCAAGTGCTTTACCTGCAAGGTCTTGCCTTCAAACAATGCCTTAGTCTAGGAGGTTCCTGGAGTGTTTGGCAGAGAACTTTCTGACACAACTGGTGTGTAAGCCAACTAGAGATGGCAAAGGAGTCCAAGAAAGCTGGACATGCTTTAAGAAGGAAATCCTAGAAGCACAGGAGCACAGGACTGTCCCCATATGCTGAAGGACAAGCAGCCAGGGAAGACGAGCTTGGCTGAACATAGAGCTTTGACTGAACATAGAGCTTTGGCTGGAATTCAGGGGGAAAATGAGAGTTTATGACCTTTAGAAGAAGGAGCAGACAACTCAGGAGAACTAGAGGGATCTTGTGAGGTTATCCAGTGAGGAAATTAAAAGGGCCAAATCCAATGAGATTCTAAGCTTTTATCCTGTAAAAGACAATTAAAATGCTTCTGCAAATACATCAGCAACAAGAGCAAATCTAAGGAGAATCTCCATTCTTAATTGGATGCAGAGGGAAACACAGTGACAAAGGGTGAGTAAAAAAGACTGATGTACTTAATGCCTTTTTTGAGTCAGACTTAAATAGCAAGAACAGTTGTCCTCAGGGTACTCAGTTCCCAAGCTGAAAGACAGAGATGAGGAGCAGAATAAGCCCTCCTAACCCAGGAGGAAATGATCAACAACCAAAATGCCTCTTAGACACACACAGGTCTATGGGGCTGGATGGGATCTACCCAAACGTTCTGAGAACGCTGCAGTCCTGTCTGGTAAATGGACCCAGTTGACTGGAAGTTAGCAAATGTGACCCATTTATCATCTACAAGAAGGGTCAGAAGAAGAATCAGGGAGCTACAGACCCGTTAACCTGACGTTGGGGACTGTCCTGGAGCAGGTCATTCTGAGTGCCGTTATGTGGCAGAACATGTGCAAGATAACCAGGGGATCAGACGCAGCCAGCGTGGGCTTGTGAAAGGCAGGTCCTGCTTGACCAGCCTGATCACATTCTCTGACCAGGTGACCAACATAATGAAGAATGAAAGTCTGTGGATGTTGTCTACATAGTCTCTAATAAAGCTTTTGACACCATTTCCCACAGCATTCTCCTGGAACAGCTGGTTACTCATGGCCTGAGTGAGTGTATCCTTTGCTGGATTCAGAACTGGCTGGATGGCTGGGCCCAAGTATTTGCAGTTACTGGAGTTACATCCAGTTTACGTCCAGTTGCTAGTGGGGCTCCCCATGGCTCAGTGTTGGGTCCAAGTCCCATTTAACACCTTTATCAATTATTTGGATGAGGAGATCAAGTGCCCCTAGTCAGTTCCCAGAGGACACCAAGCTGGGTGGGAGTGTCAATCTGCAAGAGGGTAGGAAGGCTCTGCAAAAGGATCTAGACAAGCTGGGTCAATGGGCTGAGGCCAACGGTATGTGATTTGTGGAGAGGTGCTGGGTCCTGCACTTTGGCCACAAGAACTTCATGCAGGACTAC
This sequence comes from Sinosuthora webbiana, assembly GCA_013397395.1. Taxonomy (NCBI): domain Eukaryota; kingdom Metazoa; phylum Chordata; class Aves; order Passeriformes; family Sylviidae; genus Sinosuthora; species Sinosuthora webbiana. The sequence continues at coordinate 14,548 of VXBN01016050.1, forward strand.
AGGCTGGGGGAAGAGTGGCTGGAAAGCTGCCCAGTGGAAAAGGACCTGGGGGTGCTGAGCATGAGCCAGCTGTGCCCAGGTGGCCAGGAAGGCCAATGGCATCCTGGGCCTGTATCAGCAATGCTGTGGCCAGCAGGAGCAGGGCAGTGATTGCCCCCCTGCACTCGGCACTGGTGAGATCACACCTCGAATGCTGTGTTGAGTTTTGGACCCCTTGATTCAGCAAGACATTGAGGTGCTGGGGCATGTCCAGAGAAGTGCAGTGGAGCTGGTGGAGGGTCTGGAGCACAAGTCCTGTGAGTTGCAGCTGAGGAAGCTGAGGATGTTTAGCCTGGAGTAAAGGAAGGCAAGGGGGGAGACCTCACTGCTGTCTTATAACTACCTGAAAGATTGTAGCAAAATAGGGAGTGGTCTGCTCTCCCAGGTAACAGAAGACAGGACAAGAGAAAAATCCCAAGTTGCACCAGGGGAGGTTTAGATTGGATATCAGGAAAAAATTCCTCACTGACAAGGTAGTCAGACATTGGAATAGGCTGCTTTATTGGTAGTGGCATCACCACTCCTGGAAGTGTTCAAAAGGTGTGTGGATGTGGCACTTTGGGACATGGTGGTGAACATGGTAGTGCTGGGTTACTGGTTGGAATTGGTTATCTTAGAGGTCTTTTCCAAACTTAATGATTCTATAATTCTATGACGAGAGTTCAGGGATTGAAAAACACCCACCAAGATGTATATATCACAGATTCCCACAGAAAAGCCAAAAACCCCCAGGAAAAGCCAGCACAACAACCAGACTCCCAGCTGAACCATAGGCAATGGCTTCCTAAGCCGTCCTACTGCAGTGGTTCTTCATGAGGGCTTCCAGAGCCTTTGCTTTTTCACATACTTAGTCTGTCAGATGGCATGTGAGAAATAATATGGTGCTTATTAAGGGCATGTGTGCTCTCTGGAACTGGAAAAAAGCTTCAGCTGGGTCACAGCCCATTTCTGGGTCTGACACACAATTTCAGTGGGAAAAAAATTAAGTGTTATTCCAAGTATCCATGCAAAGAAGACCTGAAAGGGAAAGGTACTCTGAGAGAAAATAATTTTAAATGACACAATGGAGCGTCTTCAATTCAAAGCCTGTTTCTTCTATTACACATACATTAAGGAAGCTGACAAGACCACTTCCAGTAAGTCAGTACCCTTCTATTCTGCTTAATCCTATTTGTACTCCAAAGAAAAAAACAACAGGAGTGTGGAAAGGAGGTCTAGAGACTCCCATGATGTGTAGAACAGTGCAGATGAAAATTCTTTAGGGAAAGTCAAGAAAGTTAGTCCTCAGACCAAAGACAAACACTTGTCTGGCGCCTCTTCTTCTAAGGTTCCCTTTTGCTAAACAACAAAAATTAAAGCAGAATCAGAAAATGAAGCAATGTGCACTGAGAATGTCAGCCCCAAGGAAATTGTGAAATCCAAGGTGCAACTTCCCACATTTTGGAAGACTTTTAATACACTTCAGGACAAAAAAGCACATGCAAAAACATAAGCCTAGCTGGTATTTATCTTGGACTCAACGCTAAAATAACTTGCCAGTAGCAAATTCCATACACTGAAAACACAGTTCTTACTACACACTCCCGTGTTTCCCATCATACACACTCACACACATAGACACACACACACTGCATAGAAAAGCATTCAAAAAGCCAGGATCAACATTATAAAAAAATATCCCCCAAAGCAAGTTATCACCTCACCTCTGAGTAGGAACACTGGGCTCTTATGCTCAGTGTGCAGGCACAGCCAAACCTCTCGTGTCCATCAGAATGACAACCCTTGTCATTTTACATGAACTTCAAATGCACCTTTTAAAGAAATTTTTGTGAATCCTCCTTCCTGCACGTGTTCAGGTATAGTTCTCTCTATTTCTCTTTCTGTTTCCTTTATGTGCTACTGTACAGCTCCCAAGCCTATTTGCTTCTCTGTGTTTCAGCATCCCTTCACCCTGCATCTACCAAGGCAGACAAACCAGGACCACGGCATCAGTGAGTGCTACTCCATGCAGAATATCAAAGTTCCATGTTGCCAATCTGAAACAAATCTCATTAGTAGTAAAACTCACTTTCTTATCTGTATTTTTATCAGTTACAGCATTCACATCTGATTTCCAATTTATTTTTTACAGTTTGAATAGTCCTAGTTATTTACCATGATTTTGAAACAAAGGACTTAACTATTCAAAGGATCACAGCCCACGTCACTTTTTGTTAGGAGAATCTTGGGCTTTCTCTATTAGTAATTTTTCTGCTAAGCATGTCCAATAAAAACAGCTTTCAAAAATGTAAACTCTCCATTAGATTAATGCAAAATCTGAATCATAAAATAATTTGTGGAATGTACACAAACCAGAAAGTAAACAAAACAGAAGAAATGCAGATAAATAATTTCCCAGGGGATACACTCTGAAGGCTTCTTACAGAGATTTATTTTTTGGGATTCCTGAGGCCTGCCCAGCCCCACACCAAAGCTGTAATATCTTACTGATGCACAAGAACCCTTGTGTTTCTGCACTAGCTCTTTTCATTGGCTTTTTGAAACAATTCAAACTGCATCTCAGGTATCTGTGGGCAGAACTCCACTCACTAACCATGAGCCGTTCTGGATTCCATGCTGACATACCTGTAAGGATGTACAAAGGGGAAAGCAAAGAGAAGGAAAGCCAAAGAGAGGATGAAGTGTTGCAGTTGTGAGTAAAATAATATTTAAATTAAAAGGAACCCTGCCTCAACTATTGCCCTCCATAGATCTGGTTCCACAGAGGTAATGGTGCAGTAATTTCCTTAACTTAAAAGGTTTTCTAAGATTTAAACAGAAGGAAAACTAAAAGGTGATAAATTAATACAGAATGCAAAACCAGAACAAAATTATAAAATACGACAATAATAAGGGAAAGACTGGTTATAATGGCAGTGACCTGGAGGCCTAGGTTTATGGTTCACAAGACTATCCCAGCATAGCTCTTCTGCATATCTCAGATGAGTGTGAGACAGGTCCCTTCCACAAACAAAATCAGCTGCTTGCTCTTTCTCCTTTTGCAACTTTCTGCTTCAGATGTGGCTCAAAAAGGCTCCTGAAGTATGTGAATCCCTTCATAAAGTCCCAGAGTACCACTGACAAAATTAAAATTACAGTCTAAAGGAAAAAAAAACACCTTCATTTTTTTAACTTGATTCTCAGCTACATGCAACTAGCTCAAGAATGAGCTGAAGCCTCAGTAGTCAGAAATCTCTATACCTCAACAGCAACAGAGGATACCTCCATGTGGGTGATCCAGAGTGTCCAAGTTATACACTGTAGATTAAAGGAAGGGTATCAACAGCATAACCAGGATCACACTTTTCACTGTACACTGGACCAAACCATTAAAGATTAATATAAAGTTAGATTTGCAGATTTACCTGTGAGTAATTCCACTGATGACAATTTTAAAGCAATATTTTCTTAAAGATCTTAAATGCCTTTGCTGACTCATGGCTTATTCCCATGAGCTTATTCCCAAATTCATAAATTTCCATGCTCCATAGATATTTTTTTAAATAATGAAATGTTCAGATGTTCAGAATAGCATAGCATGGCACAGCATAGAACAGAATAGAATAGACTGTTTGAGTTGGTGGGGACCTACTGTGATCATCCCACTAGTCCCACTGCCTGACCAGGGCTGACCAGAAAAGTTAAATCCTATCATTAAGGGCCTCTTTTTAAATCATTGACAGACATGGGGCATTGAGAATCTCTCTAGGAATCCTGTGCCATTGTTTGGCTACCCATTCAAGGAAAGAAATTCTTCCAAATGTCAGGTCTGAACTTTCTGTATTGTGAGATCTCCAGAAATATCCCATACCTTGCAGCCAGGCTCCCCCCAGGACAGACCTCAATCCCTCTGTGCAGCCCCAGAGTGGTGGTGCCTGGCCTGCCCTCGCTGCTTTCTGCCTGTCCACAGAGCCTCACCGTGTTCTGCTTCTCCCACCTGTACCAGCTGCATGCCTGAAGCCATCTGGGGCGGTCTCTGGCCTTGGCATGAGGAGCTGCACCTTCCTTTGTGGCTTGGCAGCAACTCCTGATGCCAAACCCAGCAGGGCCCTCTGTCCCTCTTCTCATTTTGCATGGTTAGCTTGGCTGTAGAATGGGAGGAGCCCTGGGGAACACAGAGGAGAAGAGCTTTTCTGTGAGGTTCGCTCAGAGCAAACGGTGCTGGTGGAAGTCCTGCAGAGAGCATTCCCTGGGGAGGGTGCTGGGGTGGAGGTAAGGGGCATGGGGGAGCTGAACGAAGAGTCACAGAATCACCAGATCATTTAGGCTGAAATAGACCCTAGATCACTGAGTCCAGCCTTTGACTGATCAGCACTGTCAGCTAGATCACAGCACTGAGTGCCACATCCAGTCATTTCTTGTACACCTCCAGAGACTGGTGCTACCACCTCCCTGGGCAGTTCATTACAAGGTTTAACAACCATGAAGAAATTCTTCCTGATGTACAACCTAAACCTCCCCTCTCACACCTTGAAGCTGTTTTCTCTTGTCCTGTCACTTTCTGCCTGGGAGAAGAGGCTGAATCCCACCTGGCTGCACCATCCTTTCAGGCCATTGTGGAGAGCAGTAAGGGCTCTTCTTGAGCCTCCTTTACTCCAGGCTTAGCAAACCCAGCTTTTCCCTCAGCTGCTCCTTACAGGACTTGTGCACCAGGCCCTTCACCAGCTCTGTTGCCCTTCTCTGGACATGCTCCAGCTCCTCAATGTCCTTCTTACAGTGATGGGCGCCGAACTGAACACTTGAGGTGTGGCCTCACCAGTGCCCAGCACAAGGGGACAGTCACTGCCCTGGTCCTGCTGGCCACACTATTGCTGATATAGGCCAGGATACCATTGGTCTTCTTGGCCACCTGAGTACATTGTTAGATCGTGTTCAATACCCCCAGGTCCTTTTCCACTCTTCACCAAGCCTGTAGCACTGCATGGAGTTGTGGCTGAAGTGCAGGACCCAGCACTTCACTGTGTTGAACCTCATGCAATTGGGTTTAGCCTGTCCAGATCCCTTTGCAGAGCCTTCTGACCCACCAGGAAACTGACACTCCCACTCAACTACTTGTCATCTGGGAACTGATTCAGGGGGCACTTGATCCCCTCATCCAGTTCATTAATAATGATGTTAAACAGGACTGGCCCCAACATTGATCTGTGTGGAACCCCACTTGTGACAGACCACCAACCAGATGTGCTACACAAGGTGTGTGATACTGCCTTTAGCCTTTACAATCTCTTAAAGACCCGTTAGTCTTCTAAAATGTTGCATGACGGTACAGAAGTGTATTATATTGGCTCGCAAAGTATATACTCTCAAGTTAAAATCAACTGCCTACTTAAAAGGGTTGCATAATCCTGAAAGAGGGGTTGAATTCTCTTACTGTAAATACTAGTCATTTGTGATGAAAAGTTGTGAGTTTCCTATTTACCCTCAATATTGTACTGAAATAAGGTGGTCAAATATTTTACCTTATTAGTTTTAATAGCTGAAAAAAAATCTGGTTCTTTGTTTAATGAGAAGTAATAACCTGTTTGTCTCACAGGTAAACTCTAACTATAGATGGTTCATATTTTTGGTAACTAGGAAACAGTCAATTGGCATTTTAACCTCAAGATTATCAGTCTAAATTTGGACATCTCAAGGGCTATTTGTCACCCATGTTTGGTGACTTACAGAGTTATATATACTGTCAGCAAAGCCAGCTTAGTGCAGGAGCAGCACTCTATCATGGCATGCTCTCCTAAAGGAAGCTCCCCACTTATATACCCTGCTAAGATCTGACAGACCATAGAGGTGCAACCTCTTGTCTTCAGGCAAGACGCAACATTTGTCACCAGGTGGAGAAAGAGCAAAGATTTCCCTTCATTGAAGTTACAAAATCTGGAAAAAACAAGCATGATAGTGTTTGAGTTTAAGCTCTTCTTAGTTACCAAGTAATTCCTATTAAATACCTTTCCCTTCTCCTCTCCTTCAAAAGGCTAGGCAGACATGACTTCCTACAAATCTTTTCCCCAAGACAAACTCCAGATGAAAAAATCCATGGGTGCTAACCTTGGCTCAACCTGGAGCAGTATAATCAGTTTTATCTAGGTGTTTAAAAAAATTTATAATATCATTTTGGGTCCCCTAAATCAAGTGGTGGAGCTGTCCCTCTTCCAGAGCACCCAGAGTCTGTCATTTCTGCCATGAATCACTTCTCAAATATTTCAGTTGTCTTTCCCCCCTGAACAGATGGGTAAATCCACCTCATTCACAGACCTGTAAGTGAAGTCTAGCCCCTCTTCAACTAAGGCAGAGCCCTTTCTTCCCTGGGAAGCAGTTTCTAACCTCCAGCTTCCAATCTCCCCGCTCCTCAGCTTCTGGGGCTTACGGCCTTGCTCCCCAGCAGGTTTCATGAGGCTGTGGTGTGTTAGACAGCTAGGAACTTGGAAAGTTGGATCCACTGCAAAGATTTGAGCTCAAGGGATGGAAAGACTGGACAGAAAAGCCACAGTTTTTGTGCTCCATTGTGCCAAAGTTTGTATCCACTGTGCACACTCAACATCCTAATTCATCTAGGTGACTCACAGATCCAGCAACTCTTAACTGGCAGCTTGAATTAAGCCTGGAGAAGAGCCTGTGAAAATGCTTAGATTAGCAAAACAGACTAAAACACAAGCTGCCTTGTGTTCTGTGCATCATTAACACTAAATACAATCTTCTCCATTGCAGCCTTACCTTGCACCAATGGCAAACACCAATAGCTGCTGTGGCAGCTGAAACACCAGTGACACATCCAGTCACAAGAGTTAAGATGAGAGTGGAAATGTTCATAAGGAAAGCTGTGGTAGGGTGATAAGCGGCCTGGATGACACTGCAGACAATGAAGTATCTGAGCCAGAGATTTCTTTTACTTGCATAGTGTCTATAGGGACAGAATCATTTCTGCAGTACCAAATATGCCAGCATATACATTAAACTTTTTTATTTTTCTTCTTTTTTTTAGTCAAGGCAGAGTACTGCTTCTTTTTGTTCTTAATTAGCTGAAATTAACCAGGAAAGTTAAACTGGGTGTATATTTTTTCAAGCCACTCAAGCTAGGTATTGCAGTTTCCTGGCATGCACCCTGTTCTAGCAATAAGATTCAACGTGTTTGCAACAAAAAAAGACAAGAATGATTAAATGAGGTTGGAAAGTAGAAATTGTTCTCATTGCTTGAAGCAGACATTAAAAATAATTACAATTTGGCAGTGGTATATTCAGATATAAACAGTCAGTGTCTCAAATGCTCATTGGGAGTAAAAGTTAACAAAAATGAAACACCTGTTCATACATCAGTGCTGCTGCAGTTTAGCAGCATGCAGCATTCCTGAAGCTGTTAAATACATGCATTATGCCAACAAAAATTTGGCCACATGTTTACTTAAGGCCTGAATAAATATGGCCAACCTCTGGCAAAAATCAGATCAAGTTCTTACCTGGGGTTAATCAGACTGACAGCAAAATGATAAGAAACCTAAACATGACAAGTAATATCATGTAAATAGCTATTGTTGATGCAAAACAGAGTGTTTAAAGAAAAAAATCCTACGTTCTGACGGACAAAATGTATTGATTTATTTACATGGTTTCCAGCTGTGTGAATGGAGCTGCTGGGACCCATGGATGGCTGGGACATAAAAGATGAAGTGAGTGAGTTGAGCTAAAGCAAGGCCTAAGTGAGCACTATTCTCATGGGCTGTATGCACATAAGCCAAATCTGCAACCTGACTCAGGCTGGCTAATCCTGAGGGTGTGAGGGAGAGTATTTTGAGTAGCAAAAACATATGTGTAGAAGTTTTGCTGCAAGTCCTTTAATTCTGCTTTCCTCTTTTATGGTTAAACTTCCAGAAAACATAAAATAGAAAATTGTATTTGTATTTCCTCTGGCCATGGAAAGTAAAGGCTGAATTATAAATTACCTCAAGACATGTTTGGGCTTTTTCCTTATGAGCAGTTGAGAAGACTCATGTAAAGAAAATCATCTAAGCGTTATATGATAAAGGAAAGGACTGCTGGCTCTGTGGCACTTTAAAGGATGCTCGGCAGAGTATCTGCAGAGGAGAAACCGCACTGCGGTTTACAATGCAAATGACTTCAGACAGGTGTTGCTGCTTACACGAATCTCTGCTGCCCACTGTAGCTTCTCCTCCCTGCCAAGTGGGGCTTGTGCACCCTGGCTGGCAAGCAGTAGCAAGCTTCCTGGAGGGAATTTTGATGAGTCTCCCCCTTCTTATGGAGGGCTGTAGTTTTTAGAATTCAGGGCACATTTATTTTTTCTTCCACAAAGTGGAAACACCAGACTGATTCTGTTATCCAGTTTAGGGAGCAACTGCAGAGATGGGAGAAAGACAAAGAATTTCCTCCCACACCTAAGAAATAACCTTTACATAAAGTGCTTTAGCCAACAGTTTGGAATCTACACAAATTGTTTCATTCAGAGTGAGAATGACACGCATAACCCAGTCCTAAACCTATCCCCCAACCTGCAACAAAGGTAACAGAATCAACAGACAAGGACCAGCATGCTACCCTTCAGACAGGATAACAAATGGCTCCTGCTCCAAAACGGGCAAATCTGAATATCCCATACACCCCAAATAGTGAAAGGTCTCAGATTCATGCTCCCAATCAGAATGATTGCATGGTTGCACCTGCAGAGATAACCAGCAGTAAATAAAGAAGCATTCCATAAACAACCAAATCCATTACCAGTAAGTTATATTTTTTTTATTCATGTTAGAATTTCTATCAGTGTTTGAACATTAATATTTAGAGAGTTTGTACATTTCCATTCAAAGCTTAAAATGAGAACCACACTAGATCACAAATGGTAACTAAAACACAGTTCAGAATTGTATGAATATTCACACTCTCTTTCTCTCTTAACACTGTTAAACACTTTCTTTTCTCCAGAGGGTTTACAAGGAAAAGTGTGCACTGTAATTGTATTTCAGCAGTGTTCCAAAACATAATGGTATCATCATTACATATAAACTCTTTAAAAATATACTTCTGTCAAAAGACTTGATGACTACTATGTACACTACAAAAATAAATTTTCATATAAATAAATTATATGGCATAATTTTATCTTTGTAACTGAAATGACACAAACCCACTCCTACCAAACAGGCAGGCAATGAGACCCAGTTTGAATATTTTTTTTTCCTTTTAACTCCTTACACTAAAAGCTACAACAAGTCCATAATGTAAATGTTATATACTCTTTCCTATTTAACATTAGTAAGCACTCTATACAAATAAAAATCCATTAAACAGTAAAAACATGACTGTAATAGTGTTTCCAATAGAAATAAAATCCCTGCATTTTGTTTGTTATAAACTGGCATGACAAATACTGTAAGAAAAACATTCTTATGGTACAAAAATATAAATATCACCCATGATTAAAAAAGTTAAGAAACAAAACCAAAACAAAATAAACGTTGCCAGCCACTGAGTTCTCCCCTTGCCAATGTGACTATCGAAGAAGAAGGTCTACATTGTGCACAAAGCAGCAGACAGCTCACCCACACAAAAGCACGCAGGAAAATTTGGGCAGGGGCAGGTGGGAGACACTGCAGCTTGCCCTGGGCCCCTTCCCCCCCGAGGAAGAGCAGGAAGCAAGGCAGCCTGTGGCACAAAGTTGGGCCAGTGGGGGCCCTGCCAACCTCTGCCATGTGAGCGCACAAGCTTGGTGGTTGAGGGCAGCTTCCAATTAGTATCACACAGTTTTGTTGCAGTTTGTATGATCTGAGGTCACTATGCTGCTAGTGCTAAATTGAGGCCCCATATCTTTTTGTCATCAAGAGCTTCCATGTTAGACAGTGAACTGGACCAGTAGGCAGTTGAGACGCTAACCCTTGGTGTGCATGAAACAGTAGCTTATGTACAGGAATGACACCAGGCTCTCGCCACCTGCTCTTTGAGTGTTCACATTGGAGATCTGTAAACAAGTGCCTCATATCAAAGTGTTTTCAAGTGAGCAAAAAAGGCATGGAAATTTGTGCATTCTAATTATCCCCATTTGTTTTGCTGGCAAGGTCTGTGGGCAAAGATAGACTCCCTGAAGCCACTGGAGAAAAACACTTTCCCATCAAAGAATTGGCCACTGCTGTTCAGGTATATATAAGGAAAAGCCCCACCACTGCTGTGTTTAGAAACTGAATATTGGTTGTGTTTGGCTCTGAATACAAAATTGAACATCTACCTGCTCTAAAAAACAGCTTGGTGAAGGGCAGAAAAAAGATGAAAAAAGAAGACAGAGATAATGAAAACTTGTGTTGCACTATTTTAAATTAAGGTTCTTTGTTCCTAGGGTTTGTTTCAAACTGGAACACAGATTGTAGTGTTTTTCCAGACCGTTCACCTGCAGCAATCCCCTTTTAGTTTAAAAACAACAGTACAAAAAGCTAAATTAGTTTCGCAAAGAGATCCCAGTTTAGCTGTTATAATTAAAAGTGCCAATGCAGCATGGGAAAACACAAACAATAGAGAAAAGAACTACTCAGGCCTTACATGTCATTACCGTCCTGGCCCACCAGAAAGCCATTTATATTTAAAAAGTGAACATACTTTTTCTTTTAATCCTTCCATTTGATTTTTATCACTTACTATTAATTCCTTCCTGCCATGAAAATAAGGTGACCAAAGATGCTTTCAATGCTGTAATGACTCCATTAAGCTGTGGTTCACCATCAAACAATTCATTATCCAGCTTCTAATGCCATTCACAATTAACAGTATCAAAATAAGGCAGATGCTCATTGTATTTCTATAACCACCAGCACCTCTCAATATGCAGCACCTTTGGAAATGAAAAAATAATGGTTATAGTGCTTGCACTTACCTTGCAAGGAAAAACAAAAACCAAACCACTATACGAACAGTAATTAAGCCTCACAACATTCCTGGGAGGTAGGTAAGTATAATTATAACCATTTTACAGAATTAGAAACTGAGGCATGGGGCAGTTAAAGGACTTGACCAAAGTTATATGAACCAAGTCATTAAGGGTTTGGGAACTGAAATATAATTCCACACCTCAACTCCCTGTCTTCTCTAGTATTTTAGTTGGGCCTTTGATGATGGCAGTCTATAGTTGTATATATTGGTAAACAACAACAGAGTTTTCACTAGTGCCTACTAACAGGGAAAGCCAGACTCACATCAGCATCAGTGGGTTTGTAAGCCCACCAAGTGTTAACATATAGTAAAAGAGAGACTACAGTACACCAGGAACATACACACAAAAGCATGCATATTTCCAGATGCACACTTGGACACACACAGCAAAACAAAACCTGCACATAACTAAGTCTATTTAAGCCTCCCAGATTAACTTGCTTTTCTTCATATTTGCTTATTTTAAAAATTACCACGCATAGCGTGTTTGAAAGTTAACAGTAACATTTCATACTACCACAGGGTTGTGATACACAAATTTAAAATATTTTAAAAAGACATGTACCTTTAAAAATCCTATTACATAAGCAATATTTGCATAGAATTATACAAGTAAATTATAAAATATTTAAGCAGCAGCAACTTATGCTGAAATTTAGAACTAGATTAAGCTTAGTTGTGGCACAGATATCAATGTACAAAAAGTACAAAGAGCACACAATTTTGTCCCCATTCTATTGCCCAAAGGCAAATTACTCCAGATTATACTACTTTACATCATTCTTTTGTATATTACATATGTGTACATCTTTTAAATACTTAAAAGAAATATTTAACAAAATAATACAATAGGTTACAGTAACAGTGAACTGTTGTCCTGATGCAGCATGTCCTTTCCTACAACTTCAAGCAGTTCTTCTCTTCAAGCACTTCTGGAATACAGTCTTCCATCTTTGGCCTCTTCTTTGCTTCAGTTATTACCCTACACAAATAAGGACAGGAAAAAAAAAAAAGGCAAACATTCACTAAATATCAAGAAAAACAAACAAATCAAACTAAGCCAACTAATTTCATGATTCTTGTGGTTAGAGTTAACAGTCAGGAAATGCTGGCTCCACTTTCATCTCAGTCATTAATTTCCTGGTGAAGAAATACTGATACCGATTAAAAAAATGTGGATGCTTTAATTTTTAAGTTCCCAGTTTTAGATACCGGTGACAAATTCAGTCAAAACCAATGAACAGTTGAAGAAGTATGAGTCTCATTCTACTATGCACTTCAGCTTGAAAAAGCTAAAGAAGCCCACTTCTCACTTAGCTCATCTTCCAGAGGGATTCAGTCCTCATTATGGACTTCAAATTCTTTCACGAACTATTTTATTCAAGAGATGACAATTCCTGAAGTAGCTGGCAATTTTATACTCTCCTGGGCAATGTCATTTTATGTAACATTTTAGAGCATGCCTGATTCAGGGATCAGAAGACAGGACTTACGCAATGGTAAATGCAGTCGCACAGCTCTGAAGATGTTATCCAGCATCTCTGCTTTATTTTCCTCTTCTGGTAAACTGGGATTGTATGATGTACTTATCCATTTTGCAAGGTGCTTTGAAGTAGTTCATACCTGAATGCACTATGACTTCCCAGTGTTGGAGAGCACTATTTTAGCCAACCTCGTGTTTAGTGCAAAATGTACTATGTTCACAGTTAGCAGATTTAAGGTGATCAGTGTGACCTGTAAGTAGTGCTGTCTATGAAAAGGTACATCTGAGGAACTCTGTTTTTCCTCTTTCTTTTGATCACTCCATTGCCTGACACAACCCAAAGCTTGCAGTTAACACAGGATGGACTTACCTTATTGTGAGCTGTTGCCAGGTGTCCTTTCCTCACATTCAACATCTTGCAGTTCTATAACCTCTACTTTAGAGTTTCTTCTCTCACATCGCACATTAAAAGGCACATGGGGGTCCTCAAATGGCACACGGCTAGCTTCATGGTGTCCCTCGTAGGGTGGAAAGCTCGGTCCCTGGGAGCTGTGGCTGTGCAGGGGAGGGTGGACAGCAACAGTGACCGAGGCTGAGGCAGTCACAGTAGTGATAGGCTGGCAGTAGGCTGCTCCTGCGGTGCCAGCGGCCCCGAATGCCGGGCTCCTCACACTGTGGGAATGAGCCCTGTGGCCCAAGCGATCCCTGGTGCTGGGTCCCGAGTGCACTTCAGTGGAAATTTGAAAAGCATCCCTGCGAGGGCGGTAAGGAGGTGGTCGTGGCCCTTCCCTCGCTTCCCGTTTGGGCTGTCTGCCCTGATGCCACAGCTGCTGCTGCGTGCTGGGCTCTGGATTCGACTGCAGCCTAGGACTCGGCTGATGCCTTGCTTCCGGCTGAACCACCTGAGAGAGACACGCACCATTACGCCTCCAACAAAGCAAAGCAAACAAATACTATGCTTGCTTATATTTTATGCAGAGAATAACTATAATAATGCTCTGACTCTACAAAGGGAATGTTATGGAATCTGATAATTGATTTTTCCATGGTTTTTGTCTGAAGTTATTAAAACTTGGAAAGCATATCTTCAGAAAAACACAGGATGACAGCTGAAAACATTATTGTAAGCTTACTACATGCTGGTCCATCTTTTCAAAGGGATGGGTGAAAGCACTTGATCTTAACTCAACAAGCAGAATTGCAGGCATTTGGAAAAGGCTATTCCATGCAGGGAACATACACAGGATGTTAGTAGGGTAGTTTGTATAGACTGTAGGAGTCTGTTTTCAGATTTCCATAAAGAGCGTGAAGCACAGCAGCTACATCAGTCAATAAACCGTGACCAACTTCAAATGTGGCTGTGCTTGTACCTATTTCTAGGCCTCTGCTGAACAAAACCAGATCCGCATTGCAGCTCAGCATGCAACATCAGCAGGGGTAGGAGACAGAGCTTTTTCACTTTCCTTTGAAATCACAATTATGCCAACCCAGTAGCAAGATGCAACAAGGCCCAAGATTTGGTACAACACCTAAACTACTTTCTTCTGGGTCTAATCTTTCTCCCCAAAATGTGCTGCCACAGAGAGGTATATGATAGCAATCCACAAAGAGCTGTGTGAAAGAGATTGGGATCTTGTAATCTCTGCTCCTTCTCTCTCTGAAGACAGTCATCCAACAGACAGAGAGCTCTTGTGGCTGGTGCCAATGGGATGTAAAGCAATTACCCATGCCAAAGGCCCTGCTTTTGTACCACCACTTTACCCCCAACTCAGTTCTAAAGAAGAGAATAAGGAAGACCTTCACTCACTGCTAACATGTTTTGGCACAAAGTCACAAAGCACAATCAGTCAGAAAGAGTTTTCCATGAAAATAAACAAACAAATAAATAAACCCCAAACAAAACACACTATAAAACTTCTTCTTGCCCTCCTGCCAGTCCACATGAAAGCTACTTACAGTGGATCTTGCAAAGAGAGGATTCTCAGTGGCTTCCACTACAACTTGATGGACTGGTGCCCCGGGGCCTCGTGTGGCCTCATACTGATGCAGCTCTTCACTGATGCCAGACACTGTGGTTTGAGAGCTGTACTCAGAGTCAGAGGAATCTGAGGTGTTATTTGTGTGTCCAGGTGGCAGTGCAAACCTCACAGTGCCGGACGGTGGCTCAGGAGATGGGGTGGGCAATCTGTCCTGTCCGTTGGCTGGAGAAACCTGATGACAGCAACGCTTTCGGTTACATTCAGCTAGGTCTACCCTTTTAATCACTAGTGCTCGACACAAACAATATTCTGCCAAATACACCCTGCCATTTCACAACAATCTTAGCAGCAGTTTTCTGATGAACACAAATAGTGAAAAAAAATAGTGTAAGTATAAAAGACATGACCTCCATCTGCAGATATGTATGTAAATAGGATTACACAGATTCTTCTGGGTATCACTGTCTCAAGAACAACATGTATGCATGTATGTGCATGCACTTGCACTTGTAAATATAAAAATAACAATAAAAATAATATGTGGGCTCCCCTCCCCTTTCAGCAAACTTTAGCAGTGATTTCATAAAACCACCTCTGGTGGGTTGGGACAGTGTTACGAGGTGTTTATTTGCAAAGAGAGATGGATACACACATCACAGCAATATATAACACACACATACACATTGAGTAAGAGACAGGTCATGCATACTGTTAGGAATTGAGAGATTACACATTGTTGTCAAAATTGTTTTACTAATATTAAAGGGGCCCAAACACTTCTGAAATATACCAGTGCTGTATGCATAGCTTGTGTTTTATTTTTGGGCACACACATATATACACATGTGAAACACAGCACACTGATTTTACTGACACAGGATAAAGATAACTCCGTGTAATACAGTAATTGTATTAAATACAGAGCAGGTAATAAATGATCAACCACCAAATATAAAGTTGGTATCTGTGACTCCTGGAGTCTGGACTTGGACTTTGTACTGTAAAGTCATCAACATCTAAGTGAAGCCTTCCCCATATCAAAAATGCTACTTGAGGCAGGAGAATGCCACAGGGAGAGGTGACTGGACAGTGGGGACCTTCTGGCAGACCAATCATGGTTATCAAGGTGGTCTGTGGACCACCACTGCGTCTGTTGGTCCACACAGGCCTTCCTGGTGGTCTGCTCAGTTAAACACTTTGAGGAATGCAACAGAGACAGTGAGGTAGGAAAGTAGAAGGTATGTGTATAAAATAAACTATCTTTTGCAAAATATTGAGGGAAATCTTTATTTTACAAACTTCTTTGCTTATCACATTATGCAAGTAGTATAAATAACACTATCAGGTTTGCTTATTGCAGCCTCTCAAATCATTCTTACTAAGAAAAACTTTTAAAAATAGAGTAGTATCAACCATGTAATGAACAGCACTTTTAATAAAAATTTATAAAAAAGCCTGAGAGCAAGAAACTTAATCCAAGAAAATTTTAAAAATACTTTCTAAAAACGGGGTGATTGAGGGGGACAGCAGTGCAGACATAGTATTATTTTTTCTGTTCACCATTAATTTTACTGACCTCAGGATATGGTCCAAAGAATGAGAGAAGAACAGGAAGCAGTACCAATCCATTGAGAACTCCCAGAATGGTTAGGATTGCCAAAACAGCAAAGAAATACCTGAAGTACAGTTCAAATGGTTTGGGGGAGAGAAAAGCCACTGTTATAAACAAGGGATTACAAATTACTTCTACATATGTTAAAATAATACAGATACTAAAATAACTCTAACATATTACCAACATCAAAGGAAACAATTATATCACTTTCCATATAAGATATAGGGGTTTTTACCTTTTGAATTAGAGAAGCTACATCCCCCAAAGTGTTAGTTGAGAAAGGAAAGAAAAAAATTACATTTGTTAATTTCCCAGAATCTGGAAGAATGTAATGTTATTTATGAATGTGTTACACAAACACAAAAATATGGAATGTGCAGGGAATGGCTGAATGGATTGAAAGCACAAATACAATGAAAAGGGGCCCCCATTAGTGAAAACCCAGCAGAAGCAAACAAATGAAGTGAAGGGTGTAGAATTTAAACAATTTAGTGTAGAAGGAAAAGAAGCCCTCTTCTCCCAGCAGCTAATCCACTGTGAAATGCTTCTGCAACTTACAGCAGAATGTCTAATTAAATCTACAGTATATCAGGTAAGGGTTTTCCTTGCCGTTCATTAATCAAACTTAATGCCTAGAATTCTGTGAGTTCCAGTTTTACCAAATAGCTTGAATTGCAACTCTTTTACAACACAGGAACCCGCCTTCTGCAAAGAAAATGCCCATTCTATAGTAAGCTTCAGCATTGTACTAAGTAAGAGCACTCCACAATGGCAGAGCTGCATTGCAGGCTAATCTTTTGTTGAACAATTTAGCATCTCTGAATACTCTTGTTTTGCGTCAGCCAATTCAAACATAAAGGCTGAAATACTATGGAAGAAGAGAAAAGTGCACAAGTAGTTGTCCTTTCCCACCACTGAGGGCTAAGGTCTGGGATCCTTCATGAATACCAAGGTAAACCTGTCAGTAAAAGGAAAGTCTTGCTAGTTGGTATTCACACAGCTGGGGCTCAGACTAAACTTAAGGCTGCATTGTAACTAATGATTTCAAGGACTCAGTCTTGGTAAATTCCTTGAGGAGAAGGCAAAGGAGAAGAACAGAGGGCAAGTTTGCTACTAATGGGTCTGCTGATTACATTGTCTAGCTGGCAACAAACTTTACTGCCTCCCTGCTTCCACATCTGATCAAATATATCAGACTCCTGTAAAACTATAAATATCCTGCTATTGTAAACATTTGGGAATTTCTGATCTGCATTAACAAAAATCAGCAAGCCAATCTACTCTACTAACATAAACCACCAGAACTTTAAACTGGGACACAGATCAACAACAGGCATTAAAAACATTTGCATCTCATCCATCTAATGTTAGAATAAACAGGAGGATTATAGCTTTGACCAGTTGGTGTATACAGTGTCTGGTAATTTACTTAATCTTCCACATTGCTGGACTAATCTGTCGCTTTCCGGAAGTTTAGGAACTTCTTTGCCTACTCTTAACAATGCTCAGGTTCCCCACAGTTTATTTTACTATATTTTTTAAACACAGCAAACTGAAGTGAGATTGTGCTATAAAATCAGAAACTGATGGCCAAAAAAAGTAAAATAACCTAAGTTGAAAAGTTGAAAGGCTCATTTTATAAACTGAGAGCACATCCAATCCAAATTTGGTGTGAAGGACTGCTACAATCTTCCATTTGCTGTGACACAAAAATATGAACCAAAATCTCTCTGTTAAGTAGGAGAGTATAACACCAAAAATGTGCCTCTGTAAATTTAGGTTAAATCTATCAGTAACCTGTACGCCAAAAAGTTCCAACCCTTACAAAACCAGGTCCTAAAAGAATAATTCTATTTCTTCAATACCAATACCATAAAGTAAAAAATACTGATTTGGGGGGAAAAAATTCTATTTCAGGACATGGATTACCGGCATAGTAATAATCACCATGCAGGTTTCATGAGATCTAACTGCAAACTGCCTGCTTTCTTCAAATATCTTTCATACATAAACAAAAAGCCTGATGAGATTTAGCAGTCATTCTCTCAGTTCCTGTCCCTGACATTTTGTTGTTCTTGTTGTCAAATGGATGTCAGTTAAGTCTAATCATCTATCCAGCTTATGTCTACCTAAACAGTTAAGCCATCTTTCAGACCATTTTTTATTTGGCCCAGTTCAACCTCAGTTCCATTTTAGGGCTTGGATTATTTTTTGTGTGTGTGCTGTAGTTTACCACAAAGAGCCTGTGTTACTTCTAAGATTAGCCACTTTGCAGAGCTCCACAGGTTGTTTGGAATAGAAGAGGATCTGTTTCATTGCACTTCTCAAATTCCCCTCAAGAAAAGACTTGCTTTCCTCTATACTTGAGGAACTCACATTCTTAATTATATTCACAAGAAACAGCCTGCTTTTAGTTGCAAACAGAAGGGCCTTTAGGCTTTGCTGTACAGAATTTTAGTATGAAGTTCTGTGTTCATATTTATGGTTCCCCAGCTCCCAGACAGGGCTTTCTCCCCGCCACATCCCCGCATCCCTTTTCCTCATTATGTAAAACCCACATAAGGATAAAAGGGGAAGGCCCTGAGAGAGTCACTTGCAGCACAGTTGAATGTTTGTGGGTTCACGTGTCCTTTGCATACAAATTCCTGCGCATACAAGAAGTCTGGAGGACCTCAAGGCTAAAGGTCAGATGCAGCTAATACTGGACAATACAAGACGCTTTGAACTACTTCAAACCCAGAATTAGCAAATTTTCTAAAGAGCGACATTTTTGTGTTCCTCCATGCTAAGTGTCAGATTTTCCTGGAACAGATTTTAATGTTAGCAATGGAAACACTACCATGTCTAGCAAGTAACAAGGAGTTAATAAAACAGAGGGAAAGCAGGACCATGATGTAAGCATACTTGACACACCATGCATAGTAATAAAATGACAGATTCACTGAAGTGAATAAAAATTAAAAGCACACTTATTTTTATTTTTGAAAGAAAGTCAAAACAGAAAAATGCTTTACCTGACAATAAAATCAAACTCTGATCCTGCAAGCATTAACACCCCAAGCAGAGTGGACACAGCCCCATCCAGCACTGGTGCAAACATGTGTTCCAATGCGAGGACAGCCCTATGGTTCCTGTCTCCTATGGCAGTTAAAAATGCCTGTAAAACAAAGAAGTCCATTTGCTTAGGCAAATGTATACACCTTGCAAACAGCCTCTCTCCTAGCATACACAGTTTTCCATCAGTTAATTACTCCAAACTACAGTTTATCAGAATTATCTTTGTAGCTGGCTAACCCCTGAGACAAGGCCTGATCCTGCAGTTGTATCATACAACAGCTGCTGAAGTCACACAACCAGAGTAAGCACTGATGACAGAGTCAGACCATAATAATTCTGGAAGCAATGCCTACTTGCAACAGTAGCCCTTTGTCTCTGGATTTGCCTATTTCCACCTGAAAAGAATTCATGTAATGGTGAAAGCACTTGAGGTGTGAAAATTGCAGGGCTACTCCTCTCATTCTTGTGGGTTCATGGCTTCCATGACTTTTTTAACACTTCCATTTCACTCAAAAACAAAGTTTTTGAAACTTTTAGTACTTCAAAGCTAGCAGTTCTATACATACAAAATTATCCTAGGAACGGTGCTGAACATGATAGTGCCTGAGCAACAATATCACTAGTGAACGGCCTTCATCCACCCTACAACTCCCTTTGAATAAGCTCTATTATGAACATGTAAATGTTGTTGTTTGTTATGAATTAGTCTACTCTGTGTATGACTTAATGGTTTAAGAAAACAAGAACCTGGCTGATCATCTTACTGTGATTTGTAAGGGCTCTCTTTGGTTAATTCCCTACTGGCTATTAAGATGTGTGCTGAAGCAGCTATCTTCCCCACAGTCCTGGAATTTAAGTCTCTCTTCTCTAGAATTAGAAAAAAACTAAGGTCTCAATTCACAAGCAATAGCAGAAAACTGATCCACAAGTGGATTGTGAATCACTCTTTAACTCAATTAAATTCTGCATTAAAAGTTCCAGCACGCCTTTTTTGTTTATACAACACTGATTTGACTATTTATATGCTCCAAAGTTTTTATCTCTAGTGTCAATGTGAGAAAACCCTATTTTCAGTTGTCTTGGCTTTCTACCTTCAGGTACAGGTGATCCATGAAGTCCTGTAAATTAAGTAAGTTACTACCCATCTAGAAACAACTGTTTTGTTGGTTTCTATTCCATTTTTCCTGTTTTAAATCGTCAATACTAAGAAGATGTAATTTCTTTCTTCCTCTTCTATACCATTAATTTCTAACACTTCCCAAACTGTTCCAAGTCCTAGCAAACTCATTTACCTCCAAATGTCTATCTGTAGCGGGGGGGGAAAGTCATCACTTGAGGGATACAATTGCTCCTCTTTAACCTTACCCTATTTCCACTGTGGTTTTTCTCAAAATTATTCTTTTAATTTATGGTGACTTCATGTGCCCTAACTCTGTACAACATCTAAACCACTAGATAAACAGTAGAAAAATATTTTCCTATACACTGCATGTTTGTGCCCACTATTGTTGGCCAATGGCTTCTGAAAAGAAGGTGTGGTTTGTACAAATGGAACACTAATTCAAACATGTTCACATTTGAGAAGTCCAGAAAAACCAAATGACACAATATCTGATTTTGAAAAACTCCTCTGAAGAATTATCTTTTGCAAGATAGAGAATCTACATGCAAGAGGTAACAAAAAGCTGTGTAACACTGATGCAACAATGGTGAGGCTTCAGACAAGGATCATGAGAGTGTGGACTGAAGCAAGGGGATGTAAGATCTCTGTTTTCTCTACAGAATTACATCAATCAGAGAAAAAGGTATCACAGCTAATGTATCCTCTCTTGTCTCCTGGGAGACTGACTCAATAGTTAGGAACTACCTCATCAAGATCAACTCTGTTCCACTGATACAAACAGAAAGGTACACAAAACTGTGACCACTTTCCTTCCAAGAATCAAGTCACTGACAAGAAACAATAAGGATTTGTGACCTGAACATTGCCATAATTTTATTTTTAAATGTTTTTAAAATGCTTCTTGATTCTACGTACCAAAGCAACATGAACAGTGAATTCCACACCAATGCCAACAGAAGCAATCAGGATAACCACAGGCACTGCACTCAGCTTTATTCCAATTAGACCCATCATGCCAAACAGCTCCACAGTCATCAGAGCCAGCACCACCACCTAGATGATTTCAAACATCTGTTAGTATCTTCTTATACTACAGACAATGAGAAGAAAGACGTTTCAAAATAACAGGGTTACCATAGGACATATTCCTCAAAGCCATCCTATATTCCCAACGACAAGCTGCTTTTACTTGTTTCATTTTTCTCAATGGCAATGAATACTGAATAGCCAGTCTAAATTACACTCTAAGAACCAGAACATGAAGCACCAACTTTGTATTGGCTACAATCCATCAGTGAGCTGAAAAACCATTTGTTCCTCCTTATCATGGATACTCCCAACAGGTACATTTTTGTTTTTTACCCATCTTTCAGACAATCCTTCCAGAAAAAGTATCTTTCAACTACCTGTATTTGAACTCTCTTTTGTAGAACTGCAAATATAAGTGAGGATGTCTAAAGCACAGAAGAAAGTAAATGTCATAATCAGCTGATGAGTCTCAGGTTACAGAGGGCCTCTGAGCTTTTAAGGTATTTGGGGGGATTGACATGGACAAAATGAGCAGTTAAATATAAGAGGAAGCTTTTATTTTTCTTTCATCTACCTTGTAAAAAAAACTGAGGAAAAGGGAGGGGAGGAAATCTGGAGAACCAACTTTAAAAGTAGCTAAAGCCAAGCAGGAAAAAAAAATACACACACTTATAAAAGCAATGGTGGACTCTGAAAATAAATGCCTTTTCCAAAGGAAAAAGGTATGCACTACAATAAATGATTTTATAAGCTAGTGAATCATGCATATTAACATAAATTGCTTGATAAGGTGCTATGAAAAATATTCTAGACTAAACATTTACCTTTTAACATACCTGTCATATAAATGTACATTACAAAAACTAGTAACTGTTTTATGCTTTTCTACTTCTGGCATTTTATAAACCATACGATAGTTTATGGAATTTAAACATAGGAACATCATCATTCAATTTAACTTGAATGTTTACTGAGAGGCTTATGGTGCCTTTCAGAAAGCATGGAGGAGTATTCTCTGCAGGTTTATGCTCTTTCTCCTCAATAGCTCAGTTACAGGCTTTCCACAGTGCATACCGTAGAACATAAGCATTTCAGTTTTCTCCTGAAAGATTGCATTCAGAAATGGCTGGGAAAATTTACGGACAAGCTAGTCATAAGCAACTGCCTTGAAAAATAACTATGTGTGAGAAAAGAAGAGAAGGAATACAGAATTAGAAATTGTTTTAATAAAGCTCTTCATTTTCCTCTGTCTTTATTTCTTATGTTAGTGTGCATTTGAGCAAGGGTAAAAGTTTATGTACCTTTCTAAGAAATCCTTAAACCTGCAAAAAAGGTGGCCAGAAGATTAAGGTTATTAAGGTTTGTACCTTTGGCATGAACCCTACCCCCTCAAGTTGAATAAATATATAATGAATGATGCAATATACATATTACACCAGAGGCCCAGACATAAACAAAACCTTCCTGACTACAGCAAGAGCTATGCTGAAAGGAATTTGACTTCAACAAAGACCCTTATAATAAACTTACAATGATCCCAGCTGTCCAGGGGTTTAGGAGGAAGAGGGCACACACCAGAAACGTGCAAGCTAAAACCACACTAATGGATAAGAGGAGCCAGTGACGAAGTCCAATGTACTGCTCCCAGAACAGAAATGGGTAACCGTTTGGGTAGCTGGAGATCCCCAGGCTGGTGTAGTTATTACAGATAGCTCTCACTTTCTTGATAGCCTCCACGAAGTCAGAAGTTTCTCGCAATCCATTGAGGTAGAAAGGAAACTGAGCATATTCTATGGGCTCGGCTGCTGGAACTAGGAAAATGACAGCAATGTTAAAATGTGGTTTTGGGAAGAAGATAATATACAGAGACCAGGATTAGCAAAACATTTTATTCTCCACAGCAAAATGCATAAAAGGTGGCAAATCTAAATTTTACTTGTTTAGAATGAATTATAGTTTTAAAACTCTCCAATAAATAGAAACTGGAAACAGTACTTGAGATTGCTCTATTTTATCATGCAGCATAATGGGATGAACACAGCCTACACCAAGTTCCCTAACAGTTATATATAATTTAACAGTTATCTTTCAATCCATGTATTTAATCCTGATCATTGTTACATTGTGCTTTTAACTGAATAGCTGGTCAAAAATCCCTAACTGCAACACAGGAGTAGAAAATCACATAATTTAAAAATTTTATCCCAATGCTCCTCTTTTATGGAGTTTCTTTGAAATCAAAGGTCATTTCCCTGAGATTAACTGAGATCCAGTGACACAAAACTAGAGAAAAATTAGGTTTGAGCAGGTTGGGGTTCTTTTTAAGATTTCCATCAAATATTTGGAAATTCAGATGCAGAAATCCACATTCTGATGGAAATTAGTGGAGAAAAAAACCCCATAATATAAAAGTAATGGCTTACTGAGGAAATACATAACTTTTTATCCTTGAATAATTTGACAAACCAACACTCCACATACTTCTTTTTGAGTGTAATGCAAGGTCTTCTCTATGACTAGAAAAGAAAAAGCTTCTACAACAAGCTTTGGTTACTAATCTTGTGTGCTCCAAACCCTGCAGCTTCATTCAGTTGACTTGCTTAACATGATTTGCCCTATTATAATCTTAACTATAAATTTTCTTTAAGACAAAACTTGGCTGACTGCCACAAAGCTCTATGGTTTGGATACACTGAGGCATGGCTCTCCAACCACATTTTCAAGTGCACCAGTTGTCCCCTATGTGCCCTCTCCCCTTCCCTACTGGCGTCCAACTAGCAATCCTCCCAATGAATTGAAAGCTGAAGCAAAGCCAGCTGGTACTGGTGCCAGGAAACAGTGAATGGTGTGAAGTGGGACTCCTCCCCTAGCCCCTCTAGCTCTTGTACCATATCAGTGCAGTAGCTTAGTGTATGAGTTACTTTGGTAAAAATTTCTTAGGTATTAAGAATTGAGAACAGCCAGGATAGAACTTCAGTAATGGAATTTCAGAATAACTTAGGCAGGAATTTCATGAAATGCCCAGGTTTCTCACAAAGACAGAACTATCAGGTAACAGTTAAAAAAGCAGTGCTTAGTCTAAATTTTTAGAGCTTTAAACTCTTGCATAACTCATTTTTCAACATGATAAAACCCTGCAATAGTTGCAGTGGTGCTTGGATCTCCTATGACTACAGCGCAACACAATGTATTCTCCTGCTTGCTCTTCTGAGCCCTGTGCAGCATCAGGGGTTACTGGCGCTTGAAGGAAGGAGTGGGGGCACTCATGTAAAGAGTAGGGGGTTAAGATGAAATGCTACTTACTCCTCAGCCGTGTTTCTGGCATGTAGTCTGCTTTGTCATGGACCCACTCGGGGCGGTGCGGGCGGATGTTGGCCTGCGAGGCAGCGTAGGCCACGGGGTCGTTGCTAACCCAGGCTGTCAGGTAGATGTAGAAAGCATTTGGGTTAATGATTCCATCCGCATCCACCAGACGCTGTTTAGTCAACTGCAAAACGGAAAGAAATTAGAAGCCTTTCAAAATAAGTTTTGCTTACAGGGCTCTTGCCATAATGCTTTCAACAAATGGCCTGGAGATGCAACACACAATAGGAGGGTAAAAGCAAGAGAACATAAACCTTCCCTTGAAGGGACTTATCAGTAAACTATTGTTTGACAACAAAAACAAAATCTAAGAAAATGCAGTGACAGTGGTTATGTATAAATTAGTACTCATATAGTATTTACAATAACCACTTAATCAACAGATGGTTCCAGAATACACTAAACTAATTAAATCCAAATTCTGAAAGACTGCAGCCAAGAATGAAAAACAACCAACTTGGAGAAACATATTTAAAGACACGGAAAGAAAACCTGGCAAGAGTCCCTATACATGTCTGTGTGCAGTTAACCTCTGTTGTTAACACTGAAGGAAATGCCACCCAGTAAATGGAGGAGAGCTATAAAAATAAAACAACATCTGTATAAATTTTGCTAACACTTGCCTCCTATGACCTATGTATTCAGAAAATGCCCAGCGTCAAAAAAGCAGACAACTGCCCTGTGTTATTTGGGTCACTGTGGGCAAATGCATCTGTGGGGTAAACAGCAGTGGTATACTTCCAAGGGTCTGTTAGCCAAATCCTGCACAGCTAGAGCTCTGACAGAGGACTCCATGGGTGAAAAGTATTACTGGGGCTTTTTGTTTTGTTTATTTAAAATTCTGGCTCAGCTCCAGTTCCAGGTCTTTTTAATGAAATGAAAAACAACAGTGACAGCAGTTAAAAAAAAAAAAAAAAAAAAGTTGGATTCCAAGGATCTGGATTCAATTAGTCCACA
The DNA here is from genome assembly GCA_013397395.1 of Sinosuthora webbiana. Lineage (NCBI taxonomy): Eukaryota > Metazoa > Chordata > Aves > Passeriformes > Sylviidae > Sinosuthora > Sinosuthora webbiana. Next base: position 40,149 of record VXBN01016050.1, read on the forward strand.
GGATATGCAACAACTGTATGTCTTCAAGCTGTCTCTGGAACTGCACAGTACAGCGCTCAACCCCTGTGGGTGCACCACACTTTTCTCCCTCCCAGGCACAGGAAATTTTATCAGCAGCTGCAGTCCAATTGCATTTGTTCCACAGCGTACCTGGTACACTCCGCTAAACAAAATCTCACTGAAGGTTTTCTCTGCAACTCCCTTTCTTTGCCTAATTCATTACTGAAGCTTCATTCAGACCTGACGGCATGCTGCATGTTGCTATACAGCAGTGTGTTTCACACACTACAGTAACTTTGAACAATGTGCTCTGTAAATCTGTCACCTTTAATGCCAGGAAGAAAAAAGACAATAAGCAGAACTGCCAAGAAGCTCATTAAAAACACTATTTTTCGCCTCAAAGCACAGTGAGTTGATGATGACTCTCAGAGAGGAGAAGGTATGTTATTGAAGAATTTCTTCTTCAGCATTTGAAATCTAATTTTAGTGTAAGTAGTAATTTCTAATGTATTTCCACTTACAAATGGCTACAGCAAATGCAGTCATATGCTGGGGTAACCTCAGGCCTATTTTATTTAACGAGCTCTAAAAACTGCCATTTGTAGTTCTACAGCAGTTTAGATGTATTTGGTGATGGTGGTACAAGAATATGATACTGCATGTAATCATTTCAGTCTCCTTCCTCTATAATTCATCAATATCTTTCTTAAAAAGTTCTACTTTGCACAAATTGGTAGGAACAAATCAAATAATTGCAAATATCTGGCACAGGACTAAGCTCCATACACCTGTGGATGCAGAGAAATATTTGTCACAACAATCTCCATGGAAACTGAGCATGTCTGGCATGGGAACACAAAATGCACATCACCCAGTAACAATCAAGGACTGGCATTTGCCATGTTAATTTGAACACTTTGCAACATAGACCATACTGCATCTGAGGAGTGGCTTCAGCAAAGTCAGAAAGGCGTAATTCAGACATTCAGCTCCTAGAGCTGGAAAAAAGATACTACAAGCTTTGTAGACTTTGCACCTCCCCCCATGCCTGATGACTTGTGCATTGCTGTGTAAACCAGCATGGACTCTGATACACTACCTGGCTGATGTCAATGGGCTTTGCATGGTTGCCTGTTTGTACCAAGAGTTTGTAAGCCAGAACAGCATCATCAGAACCATTTTTATAGTTGTTGTATGTGATCTTCCCAGTTTCCCAGTCGCTGTCAAATGCATCCTGAAGTCCTGAGGAATTAAGAGAGGCAAGGGGAAGACAGAACAAGCAGGTGAATAATCACTCTTATAAACAAGTTTCAGAAGGAGAAAGAATAATGAAGCTTTTTCATAGCTGAATCAGGATGAAAATTATCGACCCGGTGCCTCCTAAATTTGGGGATCCACACTGTCAGTGAGTGGGAAGTATTAGTTTCATGTCCATTATTTTGCCCAAAGAAAGTCAGGAGAAGAAAGAAAATGCAAGGGAGAAGCCCCAAGAGTCCCCTGGTTGTGCAGACTAGCAAAGCTGAGCTAGTAAACTGCAGATGCATTGGGCACTGGCATAAATGGCTTCCCCTCAAGGAAAATTGAAGATCTTCTCCAAGCATTCCATTTGGAGAAGTGTATGGGAAAGAATTATAATCTTGTCTAGAACAGAAAAGGGCTGAGCTCAGCTCTCATCCAACTTCACCACCTAACAACCAGACGAGGCATAAGTCTATTACCTAGAAGGGAAACATTCTCCTTATTTGCCTCTGCCTCATCAAAACCCTGGCTGAGTGCACTGAGCCACAGAGGGGGACACACACCGCTCTCATTACTGTTTTGGGCTACTGCAGAGCACTGGGGCAATAGCTTCTACACTATAACCAGAAATTCCACTACGAGGGGAGAGAAAAACACACTCAAACTTTCAACTTCAAACAGCAACTCAACTGCTCCTCAAGCACAGCGTGAGTGAACACGATTTTGTCAATTTGTTCCATCTGTTCAACTTGTGCAGCTAATACAAGTCATGGGATCTGCTGCCAGCAAATGTAAAGATCACAGCCAACACCTATTCACTCTCAACTGTTATTTTCCTCCTTGCCACCCTTCAAGGGGGAGGGAATACCTCACAGCAGAAATTTGGATCAGATTTAGTACAGGAAGCCACAGCCCAGTACAATAAGGGTCTGTGCAAGCAGATGACAAACCGCATGTCCAGGGAAGGGGAGAAAAAGGCCGGGGGAGTGGCAGTGGAGGAAATCGTTGACCCACCTCACAGCTGGGCTCAGGAGCCGTAAATGAAAACCATCACTGCAGACTGGATAGGTTAGCTACAGCTGTACTGAGATAAGAGCACTGCAAGAGAAAATGCACCCAGCTGACACCGCCTCCAGGACAGAGTACCCACTCCCATTGACAAACTCATCCTCTCTTCCTTAGGAAACTGCCTCCCCTGCTGTCTCACTAAACCACATCAAATCATGTGAATCCAACAGGCTGAGAACCAAATGATGAAAGAAGCTTGCCAGATCTCTGCATGTAGTCCTCTAGCACTGGTCCTGAGGACAATTTGCCATCAGGTTTTTTGACATCACCAGAGGATTTTGAGGTTCCCTTCGAAAAAAGCACTGTTTGCTGGCACCACAGAGAGAGGAAACATTAGTTAGAGTATGCAAAAATATCAATCCATCCCTTCTGTGCCATGTCAAGCTCCACTTCAGTTTCTCAAGAAGTGGCCAAGGTGAGAGTATTTGGGTTATCATATCAGTGACAAGAAACACAATGACTTTGGAAAGTTAAGAGGATGCTGTCAAAAAGCACATGGAAAAGAAGGAGATGACCTAAGAACAGCAAAAGCAAAAGCTGTCATCTTTTTGCAGAAAAATTGTAGAAATTAAGGGAGTTTTAAAAACTATATATGGGATTTTTTCACATCAGCAGTCACTTTTGCTTAGTGCTTCAGAAGAAAGCAACAACATCAAAAATTATGTGGGAGTGGGGGTGAGGAAGGAATTTCTACTAACTCATGTGAGCAGCTGCCACCATGAAACACCAGATAAGATTTCCCTTTACAAAAACAAGCCTAATTAGAAGCCATCAGGGAATCCAAGCTACCTTATTTACATTCAGCCACTAACAAAACCCATGTAAACATTTACAACTTAAATGAATGATTAGTGTTAACTTTTCTTCTGTTGCATTTTCACGAACAGAAAATATGGCAACATAAACAATACTAGAAAGCAAAATACAAGGGATTTCTGAAAAGAGAAGTGCATGAGGCAGAAGACACACTCCACTGCTACCAATGAGGAAGAATGTATAGCTAAACCAAGGATGTCTTCTTGGTAAAAAAATGGTTTTGTTCACATGTTGTTGCATTCTTCATTCTGCTGGACAAACGTGTGCGTGTCAGAAGGCCATCTTGAGCCATTAACCTCTGGCACTGGATTCACAGTCAAGTTGGCAGGAATTAGGTCAAAGCTGTTCCTGCTTTATTATCCAGTCCTTCCAGCACATAAAACTATGCCAGTAGAACCTGCTCCACCTCACAGAGGATTCTCCCTGAATCCACGCTAAACATGCACCTTCTTTGTAAATTCTATCTCCATCTTCCCTTCCCTTGACTCCTTCAGCACCACCCACAGTTGGTAACAATCAGGTATTACTCTGCCTGCTAGACTGGACCTTTAGATAATTCCCCAACTATGACAAGCATGGCAGCTTTTAGTACAATAGCCTAGCTCCTCCCTGTAACCGTGCCCTGTACCACTTGAAAACATAACATCTTTCTATTGATATATCTCAATATCTTTCTTCACAGCCCCATGAACGCAGTATCACACTCTGTGAAGAGCGCCCTGCAACTTTACAAAGCAGTGGGGTTGTATTAATTGTGACCCTCTCAGGAAAGGTGGGGAGGAGAGGTAAGGATACAGACCTAAATGCTAATTAATAATCATAATGATTCGTTCTGCAGCTGTGTGTGATCAAAAGGCCAGTCAATGGCCTGTCACAGAGCTGGCATGTCACATGGACTACAGCAAATCACTCCTGCTTCCTGGAGTCTCCCTGACCATTCTACTACACCATTTTAGCTCTATGCAGCCTGTCAGTAACCCTAGGTAACAGTACTACACACAGCTCCTCTAGTGGAAAAAAAGCAGAGGACAAATAAGGATAGGCTGGCTGATGTGGACTGGAAGGGAAAAGTAACTATGTGCTGAACCAAGTACAGAGTAGGAACACCCCTGTGAGACGAGCACATCTGGAAAGAACACACACAAGCATGGACATGCAGGCTCTTGGTCACACAAACAATCCTTAGCACAAGAGGGACATGAAGAGGATGGGGAGGCACCCAAAGTGAAAGAGGTTTGGGAAAGTATGTGGTGTGCCTGATAGAGGGGAACTGGAAATGGGAGTACTCCTGGGAGTAACACCAAGTGGGCTAGCCTCCAGCATTTCACTTTGAGCAGATCCAAGGGCAGGCACCTCCTCCTGACTTTATCGTTGGCAGACTGTGCTGAGGTTGAGCACTAATAAAGCTTCCTGAACACAATCTCAGATTTCCATCTCCCTCACAGTGGAGGGGGAAACAGAGGAAGGGGGCACACCAGATACATTTTTTCCTACTGTTTTGGAACAGCAGCAAAAAATAACCACAAAAGAAACAAAGTAAACAGCAGAGGTTTAAGAGAATTTGGAAAACCATGTAGAAGGACAATTGCTCAGAATTCTAGAAAGTATAGTAATGTTCCAATCCAGCAAACATCTAAGCTATGCTGAATTTTCTTCCTGCCAGTACTGCCTTCCCTTACAGCTCAATATGCTTATGTGAGCAAAATATTTTAAATAAAGCTTCCAGTAAGTAGACTGCAATGAATGGATCTAATGTATTTAAAAACCATTAAAAACCTCAAAGCTAATAGCTGAAATACTGCTTTGCATTATTTAGCAGTACATTAAACACATGGGAGACCTCACTTTGTGTAGATTTGTCACTTACATGCATCTGCTTTCCTAATATCATTCAACATATTTTCAGAAGGAATAAAATACATCAGGTACTGACAGTTACCTATATGTTCTCTAAGAATCACTGGCTGCAGTGGTCATCTGTACACAATTAAGTTTAAAATTTACAGTCTCACCAGGTCAGCACAATTTTTTTTTTCCTCCAAAAGCTTCCCAGAAATTCTCCCAATAGAAAGGCATAGGTAGGACCAAAGTAATCCTGGGCAGTGTATGTTTGTTGTTAAAGTTGCTAAGATGTAACAATACTCCTTAATTTAAATACAAACCAGTTATTTGTCTTAACATGTGCAATTATAGTATCTTCAATATCTTCAATTATGTGGTTTCAATATAATTATCATCATAGTACCTGAAAGGCCATGCCTTCTCTTGTCTTCCCCCATCCTGTTACACTTCAGCAGAGAAAAGCAGCACCACAGAACGGGTGAGTGTAGCTGATTTGAAACCTAGACTATGCAGTAAGCTCCTAACCCAAAAAAACCACAAAAGCCACACTGAACTTTCTTCATGCCAGCAGTCCCAGTTGAAGCCAACAAGATCACTCAAGAGCTGAAAGTTAAGTCTCTGTCAGAATACATCACCGGACAGGGATTATTCATTTACTACTCTGAAAACACTCACCAAATATTTATTTACCCAAGACATAGGGCCATATTTGGCCATAATGCATAACAGTCTCTTCAGCTACTTAGACATTAATGGCATGGATATAATCACTTAAAGCTTCAAAACTGTCTTACTGGGGAGTAAACTAAACAAAAAGAATTAAAGTGATAAAGAGTGAGCCCACACATGGGTTCAAAGCACCACCTAGGCATTCTCCCTACTGCTCAGAGCCTTTAACTGTGTGACTGCATTTGAAGAAGGCAGCAATACCACTGTGAACAATTGCTCTTTCTGACAAACTAAGAAAAGTTTCTGTAATGCTCTCTTACCTTGCAGCCAGTCTCGAAAGTAGTGCAACCACATTTTGGGGAGCTGCCTATCCTCTTCCAACAAAACATATGCCACATTGCTGAAACTTCTGTGAAGCTCATAAAGTAAGTGCTGGACATTTGGATAGTCTGCTTTCTGTGTCACAATATACATGTTGTAGAATGAAAAGTACTTGAACTGTGCAGCAATAAAGTCATATTCCCGTGTTTCCCGTGGTACAATGTCTGTGAGATCTAGTCCATCTTTCACCCGGGTAGTTCCATAAAGGCTGAGCCCAAGTAAACCCAGGAAAAGAAAAATAACCCCAATCTGCAAAAGAAAACAAAAACATATTTGGTTTTAGGTTTCTAAAGGAACTAGCAATTCATAATGTCATACTACAAAGCCAAATTCAAAATTAACATCCATCGGTATTTTCAAGCTTTTATTTTTCTGGGTTTTTTTTTCATGCATATACATACTAACTACAAGACTAAGGTCATTTGTTCTTTCTTGAAGGGGCTCTGCATCACAGATGAGAAATTTATATTGTAATAAAGTTTACAAGTGACTTTAATTTCACTGTTCATAAGCTTATATTACAAAAAGTCACCAGAACCCTTGCTTGTAATGTGCATTTGAAGTACGTCTCTACAGCACTTGCAAGATAAAACTTTTAAAATAAGAAATCAGCTGCAAAATTATTAAAAACTGTTATACTCACAAGAGTTGTATTTATTCCTAATATTTAATACCACTGCCAGGATCATTTTATAACTGGGCAAGGCAGAAGTCTAATTTTGAAAAACAGGTAAATAGTTCCCCGATTACCTTAGCTTTTGGTTTTAGGAGGAATGGAGCATAATGCTTTTCTGCAAAAGATGAGAGCGTCCACTTCGTACAGGGTTGCTCAAGGCAATGTATACTGGAGTCTGAGAATTGGGAAAGTAAATCCCTCGTTGAGCTTGCGCTTTCTGGGCTCTGGCAGCTCAGGTTATCTTGTGTCACTGTCACTGGCTGCACAGATATTTCTGAGCGAGGCTCTGCTGTGGTGTAGTACACCTGCGTGTGAGGATCATATTCTGTGCGCAGCTGCACTGTGGACTGCATTGTAATCTGAGTTTCGTGTGCAAAACTGTGGCTGCTGTAAGGGGGTGGAGGACTGTAGCAAGTATTGTCATTTTCTGCATAAGCTTGAGGCTCAACCTGAATCACTCTAGTGACACACGGGCTGTAAGAGAAGAGAAAAACATCTGATGGCATTGAGACAGATCTTTGTTTTAATCAGGCTAGATAGGATAACATCTGAGATCGCTTGTACTCCTATTGGATGGTTTACACTAATTACGTGTAACACTTAGAGGTTAATCTCATTCTGTGCATTTAGGAAACATTTCTCAGACATGGCTCATAGAGAATACATGCAAATTTCTTGTTCTTCAGGAAGAAGGAAACAGCATCTGTCTGAAAACACTGACATATACACACATTGGTCCATTAATTACACATGCTCATCAGGTAGTTGTACACAGTCTGAATGCACAGTAAGTCTGTGAGTTTGCATCTATGTACCCATGCTGAGATATTTAGATGAAGAGGCAAATGCATGACATAGTTAATCCTTCTGTTTAGAACAAATGAAGTAACTGTTAAGTAATATTTGGGCCTTCTGGATAAGATCTCAGACTTTTGGGAGGCAGGTTGAAACCACTTGTCATATACCGACTGAATATTTTATAAATCAGGAAAATATTAAAGTATTAATGAAAGGATTCATTCCTAGGAAGGGTAGGCCATATGAAGAGACAAAACTCAGAGAAGTAATTAAGTATTCCCTTTATTTCAGTCTATGCAAGACCCTAACAGATACCTAGTTTATATAAAAAAACTATAATTATTTTGGGCTGTGAAATTAATTTTACGGTTGTTTATTTAGGTTTAAAGGCATAAAAGCGTAAAAATTACCACATAATGATTTACGGTAAGTCAGATTTCTCAGTATCCTGACTTATGTACAGCTTACAAGATTAGCCAGTACTGGCACTGGTCACCTTGTACTAACTCATAACATTCTAAAAATACTTCAAAATATTCCAAAACAGTGGATCTTTCATCTGCTTTCAGGAAGTTGTTCTCCAATACTCAAAATGAACAAATGAGGAACGAAGGGAAAAGTGTGCTGGGGGAGAGGGGATGTGAGGGAAAAGAGAGAGACAGATGTATTTCAGTTTTTCCCTTCAGGCAGGTAAAAAACAAGGTAGCAAATGTAAGCCAGTGACTAGCAATAAAATCATAACAATAACATACCACTTTAATGAAGAACTCCCACTCCTGACAAGGAATGGATTCACTGATTGGTGACCACAGAAAGGACAAAGCTACTGCTCACCCTCACCTTGTAAAACAGCAAAATATGTCCAGTCTCCTGTCTTCCCGACGGTAAAGGTCCATGCTCAGGATAGCAGGGAAAATCAGCAGAACCATAGCAAAATTGAACACCACCACAACTGCTGCCTAGAGACAATCACAGGATAAGAAATGCTGCTAAACTTCATGTAGGGCATCAGCTTTACAAAGTATAAAAATTCTGTTTCAGTTCTCATCCCCATTTACCACTGCAACCTGTCTGACGCTTTCAAGCTTTTGCCTGAAAAATCAGGCAAATCACCTTTTTACATAAAATTCTGACATATTTAGAGTCTCAAGGCAAAATAAAATGGAAGCAAACCTGAAACTAGAACTGAAGGTCTTACATTTATGGGATCTGAAGCACTTTAAGTAGCAGAATAATATTAAAGCATGTTATTAAATCAGAAAAGAAGATTTCAGTAAATTTTAAAAAACCAGATGAGTTTAGTGAAATGCTATGCACTTGAACATCTTACTTAAAAGTTTAGCCAAGAAAGAGCAATATTTTGAGTTTATCAGGGATTATTTTTAAAGGAGAATCAAAATTAACCACAAAGCAAATATATGTATTAATATGCCTGTGTTTAACAGAGCTTGATTTATGAGCCAGTCTACCGAAATGAGTCTTAAATTGGAAAAAGAATACTTGATTTAATTTGTAAAGCAAGTATCACATAATGAAAAAAACAACCTCCCTGCCCACCCCCTTTCAAACCATACTCCAAACCCTTTCCCACAGAGAGATTCCCAGAGAATTTCCATAAACATATGTGGTGCAGCATCTATCATTATTATTGATAGCATTTGTTTGTAATGCAGAATTGTTAGGAGCACTAGCCATCACAAAGGGAAAGCTGAGCACTGGGAATTGGAAGACAGTTGTAAGAGTAGGAAAACACTGGGGAAAAAATTGTTCAGCCACCAACCAATGAAAAGAAAAAAACCCTTTCAAAGCGTTATGTTTTACCCATTTGGTAAGAAGCAGCCATCTCAACAGTAGCCCAGTTTCATGTTAAGCAATCCATATATAAACTATCAAGTGCCTCCACCTGTAACTTCTGAAATAATGACTGCTTGGGTTAATTTAGTCTTAAAGAAGAACAAAAGTTGGGCTACAAAAATGGCCCAATATAAATGTGGTGTCTTTTTTTCCAGAAGAAATATATGGTTTCTTTTGATCTTGAGAGATCAGACCTCAAAACTGGCAGTACAAACAATGTGACATCCAAAATCCATGTTTTAAAAAATTTTGAGTTGCTTTTCAATTAAATTACATAAATTGCTTAAATTTACCTGTGAAAATCAAAGTAATAACACACTGAATAATTTTTACAGTCTTGCAATTCTTAGAATATAATAAAAAACTTAGACATTGTTTTTACTGCTCTGAAAATGAGAGAACCAACTGGTTATGTAAATATTTTCTTGTAATTCAATCATAAATATACTGCATACAAAAGCTAGTTTTGTTGCTGTTGCTCTTTTCTGGTCTCCAGCCTGCTTGAAGTAAGATTTCAGTACTGCTGGTTGTCTGTACACATGGCTACTAAAACAGAATTCACCTGGTACTTGAAGCCAAATTAGTATTTGGTCATCTTTGTGAGAAAAGATCCAATGATTATTTAATGATTTATAAACATTCACACAGAAAGGTGTGCAAGGTCATAGCCAAGACTTTAAAATTAAGTGACTTGCTTTTGATCTGCTCTAGAATTAATTAAATCTGTCTGTCAGGAAAACAAATAGCTGCTGTTGAAAGAAAGGTGTTTGTTTGACCTCATTCTTACAATTGCTTTCTTTGCTGGTGCTAAACCAAAAAAAGGTTGAACCACCCATATAACATGAATAATTAGTTGTGCCTAACCAAGATCTTGTATCAAGGATCAGCTAAGATTTATTGGGATTTGGAAAAAATAGCTGAAGTCTGACTCAATAATTCTTACTCCTCTCAGCATGGCTGAAAAACTAACAGAAGTCCTCTGTTTCTGTTCTATGAACTGCAAATACTTCACACTGTATCAGTTCCCTCTCTAGACCTCAACGTCCTTGAATCTCCAATATTACTAGATCTGAAAACTAATACTTAACTGTGTAGTAGAGATGCCAATAAATAGTAATAGTTTCATTGACATTTGATTTTTTTAGGAAGCATCAAAACTAATCCAACAACACACAGTAAATCTGCCTATTTCCATCTCTTTTTAGAACAACTAGATTTTCCACTGTGCCATCCTAGTGTTGATGCCACCCTGCAAGTAAAATATGCAATCTCTGCTCTGATTTTAATTTAAATAGATTCCTAGAGCTTAATACTGCACTTCCTATATATTGCACACTCTCTCTCACCCACCTTAAACCAATGTTACAAGGATTAACAGTTCTCAGTTTTCACAACTAAATAAGTTCTTGTATGAATTCTAATTTGTTGTCTCATAAAAAAAACAACTCACCCTGTGACTTGATAAGGAAAGGGAAAGATAAATTACTGAGGAGTGATTCAGTCTCTGATCCAGTGCATCTGTGATTGCTTCCCTCCCAATGCCATTCATACACACAGTGTTGTGGAATGGCAAAGTATGAGAACTGAGATCGTCACAATAGCCACAGACTGTAAAAGCAACAAGCAACTGTGGCAGCAGAGCTTCCCAAGTACAGGCAGCACCCAGGCTGAAAGCATGCTTAGGATTTCTGGGAACAGGGCATCTTCTCTCATACCTTCAGAGACCAATGGTCAAATGGGAGAGAAAAAGGGCTCATACCTGTTCCTTGGGAAATCAACAAAGGTAAGATTAGTCCAGAAGGAATAAAATGGGACCTACTCAAGGGTGTAAAATGAAGGTATTCAGTGAAATGAGATCAGAGAGCAGTAAAATTTCCATTAATCAGAAAAAATTATGTCAGTCACTTCCTGAGAAACACGCTACAGTTTTTGCATCTTTTCATAATGCACAGCCTAAAAATATTATTGCTGCTGCAACTGTTAACATAGAAAGAAGAATGGCAGTCTGTGCTGGAGGCAAGCAAGGGAGCAGGGAGACAGGCTGGCAGGTATGTGCTGGGGCCCCGCTGAAGTATGTGCTGCTATGTACCATTCCTGGCAGCCCACCCAGGGAGACGGGGTGTGCTGTATAGCCAGAGGTGATGAAAAGATGAGGAGGCCTGTCAGGAAAACTTCCACCCTACTGCTCTCTATCTCCAACTCCCTCCTGACATGGTACAGGCTCAGATCCTTGTCCCCTTTTCCCTTAGGCTTTAATTTTGCTTGTTAAATTCTTGTGTCAGGGGCAGGGAAAGGTAAATGATGTAGATAAAGGGAGGGGACGAATCACTTCAGCAGAGCAAGATAATGGAATGAGCTTAAAAACATACATTTTTTCCCTCCAGAAAACCAGCACTGCCACCTGGTAATGGACTTTCTACATTTAGGAAAAAAACTTGTTCTTGTGGGGAGGGAAAAAGTTACTTCTAACACTTAGTGAGAAGTTTCTGATGTAAGAAAGGTTGATAAATTTTTTTTTTTACCTTATCTTTCCTGGGCAGAATTTACTGTGTGACAGTCTCTGAACAGACTGTCTTAGGCAATAATACAGCCCAGAGGTAGTTACACTCAGCCTTGACTTCCTGCACTTATACTCAAAACAAAGGGCTATGTTTAAGACATTCCTACTGTAAGCTTCAAAACTTTCAGTGGATTTCTCCAATAACCTCTGCCTTCACCAACATTTTAAGAAACAAAACACATCTGAAAATTCAGAGTCCTGAGTACTCTTAGAGATGATCCTTATGACTGAGTATTTGGGTCATATTCAGTAATCTCAAAGCCTAAAAGTGCTTAAATAGGAGGGTAGTAAGATCAACAAATGAGAAAAGAAAATTAGAACAGCAAAAGAGCTGAAACAGTCCCTACTTTTGCATGTAATTAATTTCAAAGATCTCACTTTCAAAAGAACTAAATTCCATTTTTATAACTTGCTGTCCTAAATTTAAAAATGCTGTCCTAAGACAGCATCAGACTGGAAGTGTTTGAGTTCCATAAAGTAAATAACCAACTCATAGGTATCAATGAACTGCTTTAGGTGGCACAATATGACAGAAGCTGAGACAGGAGAAGGCACTGATGTGCAAAACATGAGTTTCTAACTAGAAGTTGAAAGTTAGAAACAGTTTATTCTCCCTCAGCAGTCAGGTTATTTTACCAATACAGCACCTCAAAATTATGAAATGTTGACAAATTACCTCGTAATGTCTTAAGAAAAGTGAATGAAGAGCATAACAAGGTCAAGAGCAATCCTTTTTCAAGCCCCCTCTGTTAAAAATTCACTATCTAGATGAGAAGATGGGAGATAGTTGTAGTTGTTTTCACTATCTGTGAAAAGTAAATGCAGCAGTATTTTATTGCTTTTTAAGTTTTTCTAGGAAACCTTCAATGATGGGAAGGATTTATTCTTTAAACAAGTCTGAGTAAGAGGGAGAGAGAGGAAGGAGACTGTAAATAAAGAAATCCATACATAAATACAGACCACCCACCAAAACTGCCATGGTTCCCTGATTCCAAATATTGAGATCAAAGTATCACCTGATTTTGATTTTACCTGGTAAAGCTAGGCAAAGCAACTAATACATGTTCCTTTCTAACAATAAAGGATTTCATTTTAGTGGTTGCTAACTTATAAGTGCACCAGTCCTATATGTAGCTCTGACATCAATGAATACCCAGTGTAAGTCTCCCACTGCTCCTTCTTTGCACATTTCACCTCTTATATACATATACAGGGCTGCTGTGTTCCAGCAAAGGCAAATTGCCAAGTGAGAAAAGTTTGAGCAATTCAAACCCTAATTTCTGGACACTCATGTGGGTTCCTACACATAAATTCCATATTAATTACTGCCTTATAAAAGACTTTGATGTTTTTATTCTGAATAATATCAACATGTTCATACAATAATATAGTATGTTGAAATCTCACTGGAAAACTTTTGCTTGTCATTTTGCTATGCAGACCATGTTTAAACTTTTAGTGACTCAGTCTGTAGCATGGCAGTAAGCAAAAATAAATTACTTTAGGACAGGCATAGGTAAGTTAACTGACTACCCTATCAATTGCAGCTGTTGTCTCCACATATGTTCCAAAGGCAACCTGTCACATTCTGATGCTGAAGAGTGAAAACAAGAAAAAAAAGACCAAAATTTGATCAGATAAGAGAGAATTAATATTGGTGGCTCATATTCAACAGCTCAGCAGTGTGATTACAACAAAATGGTCCATTTGTGTTGAATACTTCTTTATGAAATGCATTTAGGCTGATGTAACTTCTGTAAAGCAGGTACTACAGAATCTGATGACCTCCAGTATCCTGTTGGCTGCTAAAGGTACCTGTTAAATGTTTGAAATTTGGCCACAAACAGACTTAGGAGACATAAATAACTTCTTCTAGTGGAAGAAATGATATATTACCAAAAGTATTTCACACAGCTAGCTTACCATGCAAACCTCATGAAGTTCAGCAAAGCCTTGTGCATGGTCCTACACCTGTACCTGATACCTGGTATCAGCACAGGCTGGGGATGAACAGATGGAGAGCAACCCTGGGGAGAAGGACTTGGGGGTGCTGGTGGCTGAGAGGCTGGACATGACCCAGCCATGAGCACTCCCAGCCCAGAAAGCCAAACATGTCCTGGGCTACATCCAAAGCAGAGTGGGCAGCAGGGGAGGGAGGGGATTCTGCCCCTCTGCTCTGCTCTGCTCTGGTGTGACCTCAACTGGAATCCTGCATCCAGCTCTAAGGTCCCAGCACAGGAAGGGCATGGACCTGTTGGAATGAGTCCAGAGGAGGGTCACAAAGGTGATTAAGAGGGATGAAGGACCTCTCCTGTGATAAAAGGCACAGAGAATTTGGATTGCTCAGCCTGGAGAAATTTCTGGGGGCACTTTACAGCAGCGTCCCAGTACCTAAAGGGGGGTTACATAGGAAGGCTGGAGAGAGGCTTTTCACAAGGGCATGTAGTCACAAAACAAGGGGAATGACTTGAAACTGAAAGAGGGTAGATTTAGATTAGATGTAACAAATAAGTGGTTTTTATATAAGAAAGAAGTGGTTTTTAAAATTTGGGTAGGAAAACACTGCAACAAGTTATCCAGAGAAATATAGTTGAAGATGTCCCTGCTCAGGGGGTAGGGGATGGGGTAGGGCTAGATGACTTTCAAAAGGTCTGTTACAACTCAAGCTATTCTGTGATTCTATAAAATAAAACAATTCACTANATTTCTGGGGGCACTTTACAGCAGCGTCCCAGTACCTAAAGGGGGGTTACATAGGAAGGCTGGAGAGAGGCTTTTCACAAGGGCATGTAGTCACAAAACAAGGGGAATGACTTGAAACTGAAAGAGGGTAGATTTAGATTAGATGTAACAAATAAGTGGTTTTTATATAAGAAAGAAGTGGTTTTTAAAATTTGGGTAGGAAAACACTGCAACAAGTTATCCAGAGAAATATAGTTGAAGATGTCCCTGCTCAGGGGGTAGGGGATGGGGTAGGGCTAGATGACTTTCAAAAGGTCTGTTACAACTCAAGCTATTCTGTGATTCTATAAAATAAAACAATTCACTATCACATGATCTGTAAGAAGAGTCACCTAGGTTTTTCTAGACACTACTTACCATTCAAGACTAAATATCTAAATATTTATCAAGACTAAATAACCTGTGGTTTAGTTGCCACAAGCATCTGCTAAACGATAAAGAAAACCAATGAGGCCTTTACATTCTCTATTATTCACTACCCAAATGGCTATTGAGAAGGAAATGTAAACAAATAATTAATGCTTATTAGTAACATAACTACAATCACAAACAGTTTACCAGTTTACAGTTTAATGCAGGCATACTTAAATCTCTGAGAACAGCAATAATTGCCACATGTATTAGGAAAAATTGCAGCCGTGCTTCCTCTGGGTAGCCAAGGGTTCAATGAGAATAAAAAACAATGGAGAATCAGGTTAGAGAAGAAAAAACTACTGAAATAGTACAGTGCTCTATAGTGTTATGAATTGCTTGTGTCAGGGGAGAAACTGCCAAAAGCTTTCTTCAGTCTTCACTTTTAGAAGAAATCCTTCTCCAATATTGTAAGTATTTCTGAAGGTATATTATCACAAACAAACACAAAAAGAGAGAGAAAGGGAGAGCAAGTGATGCACATAAAATCCACATTTTCTCTCTAACCATCTGGAGCACAAAATTCTTGAAGTTTTCTCAAAGTTTGCTAAAATTACTGGGAGAAAGGCAGTAAACAGTGCTACTAAAAAGAGCTAACAAAATAGGATATAAACTTACTTGGAGTGAAAAAGCTCTTAAAGCTGGAATAGGAATTAAGGCAGCCATAAAGAAAGCAGTAACATTGCTGATAGATGTCAGGGCCACACTTGCTCCTGTTCGCTTCAGACATTCACCTGTTCTGTCCTGCAAAACAAACGATGTATCTTTAAAGTCAAGCGAATAAGGTGATGTCCTGCAAATGAAGGGGTCCTGCTACAGATATAACACAGTAACAGTGAAAAATTGTTACAATTAAATTCTGAACATAAATTTGCATTTGAGAGCATGTGGAAAAACTATACGAAGTTTACTGTTCAGTAGGAACACAGATGATGCACTCAAGTTTTTTGAGGGTAGAAAGCATGACTAGAGTTGATTCTAGCTTCAGAACACAAAACTTAATGGGTACTAACAATATATCACATGCATTTGCAGTTGAGAAGGATTTAATTTTTACCAGTGGAACCACTTGGTGTTCTCGTTTTTCAGACAAAATAAGCATATACTAACAGCATAAAGGCAAAACATAGCTACACATCTTGAAAAAATATGTAACAAAACCAACAAAAAGAACTCCACCAAGTCTAGGGACCACACACAAAACCCACCAAGAAATCAAGATAAACACATGACCCTTTCCTAACCCAAGGAGCTATTATGAAGCAGACAGAGATTATAAAAAATAAACAAATAAACACTAGTTTTAAATGGGATGCACTTTGGATGTGAAACTTTGGACTAAGAATAAAAAGACTAGTAAAAGTAAAGGATCATGAAAGTGATGACACCTTAGACTTCCTATCAGTTATATGTTATGCTTTGAAATGTCATGGCCAATTATAAAGTTCAGAAAACAAAAACAAGAGAAAAATACAGAAAATAACTCAATTTTAGAGCTATAACATACGAGTAGAGCCCTCTTATTTCCCTTTATCTCCTGTGTATTTTTTTATTAAAATAATTTTATTGAATTGTCGAGATTCCTATTTGAGTTTGTTCCTAAATTTGCATTAACTTTCACGGAAATTTTTGGCAGAATTTGGATTATAGAAGTTAGTCTTTATGTAATAGTTTATAAATTAAAATTTCAAGAGAAAATAAACCTAAGACACTACAACACTACCAAAAAAAAAAAAAAAAAAAAAAAAAGAAAAAAAAAAAAAAATAAAAAAAGAAAGAAAAAAACAAAATAATCAAGAATGTGAACATTCAAAAATGTCCTAGGACCACATGAATTGATATAATTACCTATTTTGACTGAAATAAGAATTTCTAGACCCTAGGAAAAGCTATTGAGAAAAAAAAAAACAAAAACAAAAACAAAACTCCACGGATTAATTCTGGATACGATTATCTGTTCCTACATGAAACTTTCTGTTTTATTTTCCTGCCAATCTCCATTTTGTCCTTACCTCAAATGGAATTCTCTTATTCTGTCCCGTTTCACTAAATGCATGTGCCAGAAGGAAAACATCATCTACACCAACTCCAAGAGCAAGAAAAGGCAAAACCTTGGTGAAGAAACAAAACAAAACCCAAACAGGTTATGTAACAATCCGCCATGCAGCTAGCCATTAAATGGCTAATTAAAGCAACTTTTACATTACACTCTACACAAATCCAAGGGTAAAATGAAAATGGAAAGGGTGCAATACAGGTATTAACTTCCATTCTGGAACGTAGCTGAGGAACTTAAAACATACCATTTACAGGTACAAATTCTCACCAAAAGTAGTTCAAGTTTTGGATAGACAAATATAAAACATACCATTTACAGGTACAAATTCTCACCAAAAGTAGTTCAAGTTTTGGATAGACAAATATCTGATGATAGTTCAAGTTACATTCAAAACATTTTCAGAACTTGAACATCCTGGTATATTCAGATGTAAAAATAAAGCTGCAGGTCCTCAGGTACTTAGGATGCCTCCACTTGTATTGGGACACAGAAAAGCCAAACAATACAGGATTATACAGACTACATAATACCTCTTTTTTCTTCACTATCACTTGGCAGCATGTTAATTTAATTTATCACAGCATAAGCTATGAAATAGGAAAACAGCACAGGTGAAAATCTAGAGCCAAAATATATTTTCAGCACTGTATTGCTCAAAGATTCACTTGTGTTCATTAATTAACAGAATACTTGCAATTTAACAGCAGACTTGTGTCTTCTAAATACCTGAGTTGTGGCAGCGTTAAAGGAAATTCCAATCAGTGAGCACAGGCCCAATCCTGCAGCCACAGAGAGTGCAACCAACAAGACTCCTGCCAGCCCCACAGCACCCTGAGACTTGGCACAGTCCCACCGCAGCATCGTTAAACAGGCATAGGCAAGCTAAGGAGAGGAGCAGGGAGGGGAGTTTGGGGGAAAGAAACCAAAATATTAGAATGGATCCTTCTCTAACAGCTGTCTCTCCCCACCCACCTACAGATCCTTACACAATTTTTAATCAGAATAGACATGTCACAGAGGTTATAAAATGGAACAGGTGAAAAGCCTGAGGTAAAGTTTACAAACCATAGTTGTAGTTTTTACTTTAAATATTTGTAGAATACTCTGGACTACTAACTGGTAATAATAAAGTATATTTTTAAGCCTTGCTCTACTACCAAAGAAAATTAAAAAGATTTATTTTATTACCATTAGTAAGTAGCCACTAGCTACTCGGATAGCACTGACATCAGAAAATGACTTCAAGATGTCATCCAGGGTGGTTGTAGTAAAGGAAAGCACCTTCTGAGTAGAGTTTTGTGCAACACTTTGATGAACAACCTATGAAAAGAAAAATAAAACTTTATATGAATGAAGAATTTTTCCTTTTATTTTAGTCATTAAGTCAAAAGAAGTCATTACCCTCTTCTACAGCACACATCTGAAATCAAATCCTTTTGCTTTAATGTCCCTGCTAAAGCCCATGCTCTGCACAGACATTACTCTGATGCAACACAAGTGTGTTTCGTGAATTTCTTCTGGAAAGCTGCTGATTATGAGACAGAATTTTCACCCTTCAGTGCTGCATGCCCAGCACATTACAAATACCTAATTTGAACCCCTTCCTGTAACTCCATAATGCAGCAGCAGTTCTGCATTTAACCTCAGGCCAGCCATCTCTTTGCCCCTCCCTGCCTGGCCATTTGCAGAGGTCAGAAACAGCGCAGTGGAGGGCAGGCATTGTCACACAGCCTCCTCACCTGGGCTGCTGCTGAGAGAGCAGCCCATGGCTGGCTAACGTTTTCCAGACACCTTTAGAATAACCATGCCAACCAAAAGCTTTTAAATTCAAGCTAGCTCTTCGGTATCTTCTCAGCCCCAACTAAGCAAAATAGTCCCAGGCTGCAAGAAGTAAAACCTTCATGGCTCCTCATATGGGAATAACCAAGCAGCTTCTTATTGGAAAAAAACAAACAAACAAAAAAAAAAAAAACCCCCAAAAAACACCACCACCAGCAACAACAACAACAAAAAGCCAACAAACCCCCAAAAGAACCCATAAAAACGGTGAGGCAATTACTCAGTTCTGGTTTAAGGATCTTCCTTAATGAAATACTGTAAAGAACTGTAACCAAAGGCAGTGGATCTTAGTAGGACTTTATAGTACAGTATCCAAGTTACTTTCAATTTTACCTCAACATACATCCTCTGCCAGGCTTCCAGAATTGCTGCTGCCTTGTCCTCGTTCCAGTTGATATGTGAAACATATTCATACCCCTTGAAATGCTCATACATTTGCTTAGGGGTCATTAACTGAAACATGGTTTGCAAAGCCTGGGCACTGTGACATGGAGAGAAAAGAGAGGAGAAAGTAGCAAAAACTGAGCATTTTCAGGAAAATATTTTCATGGCATGAAGTCCCAAATGCAATTCTAACAGGAGCTCGCTTGAGTTCTTGATTTTATAGGGCACATGCTTGTATTAAAATTGAACAGAGTATAATTATTCTACAGTGTATCTGCTGCAGTTGTACTGCTCCATGCAAGTGTTGAGGCTAAAATCTGTTTTCACTGAAGTTAGTAAGAGTGTTGACATTATTTTCAGTAGGATTAGTTTCAGGAGAAAAGAATATAACCCTACAAATCTGTTATAAAGATCGTGCTTGATAAGACATATTGCTGTAAGGATGCCACAGGAACAGTTATTTCTGTAAGGTCTTGTAAATGCTGGCAAAATGTCATTTGAAGACCTTGGTCTTTTTCATCCCTTGGAGAGAAGTGGTAGATTGAACTCTGCATGCCTAATAAGCTGTGAGGAGTACACAAAAGCAATCCATCCTGAATTTCCACAGTATGCAACTCCATCCAATAATTTCAGAAGCTCTTATATAAGTAGAAGGAACCATTTTCTTTTTCAATAGAAGTGCCTTACTTGGCTCTTTCTTGAGAGACTTATCAACATATTGTGTGAATGTTAAAAAGATTAAAAGTTCTCTGGAAAAATAATGCTTCATTTTTTTTAGTATGGCCTGCATTTTTCAGAACAGTAAATTACATAATTTTATTCCCCCACTAAAGTCCAATGTTCTATATCTTTATTCAGAAGCCTAAAGCAAAGGTTTGAGTTTGTTTTACCACTCAAACTGTATTAACAATACAGGGACATGAAAACAGACTATTCTCTGTACTGACCCTGAATAAAAGATTCCGTGGATATTTTGGAATTCTGGGAGAAGTCAAATGAGTGAGTACATTACTTGCATTATTTTTCTTCCTTTTTCCTTTGATCATATTTCAAAATATGATCAAAGGTGTTCAGTGCTTTACACACTGTTTAATGCTTTATACATACATTCTAAACAACAAAGCTGCCAGTAAAAAGCTTTCTTTTTGAGCGACAAACACTCACAAGCAGGAAACAATGACACCACCTTAAGTTTAAACAACAGCCAAAGCATTCTTTTAAAATTCTGCTCCCTGAGACGTGTCACCCTAAAGCAAAATTTATAATACACGAGAGGGGAAACAGAGTTTGCATCATCCTCCTACTGTGTCCCAAAAAATGAAATTAAAACTGACATTTTCTTTAAATATTTTTTTACCTGACAAGTTTACCAGAACTGTTCTTGACTGTACCACCAATAATCAGCTCCTCCTGCCAATGCATGTATTTTCTTGATAGTCCATAGCATCCACCACTCAAAACAAAGGCTACATCGAGAGGCTAGAAAAAGTTATAAAGAAGCAGTTAATATGTTTCATGACTTCAGACAAATTCATACCTTAATTCAGCATCCATGAACTAGAATCATGGATGTTAAGGACCATCTATGTAGTCTACTGAAAGAAAGACATTCAACAAATCAAGTTAAGAAATCACCCAGATGCTGGTTGACCAGATGACAATTTCTCCAAAGTCTATCGTGACTGATTAAGGGATATATAAATTCAAGGCCCATGATTTCAAATTCATCACAAAAATCAACAAAACTGGCACTACTTGAGGAAAGGCTTTTCTGCATGGCATAGGGGTGCAGCAGCAGCTGTGTTCCAGCAGTGGCTACTGTCTGTCTAAGGCACCAGTTTCCTGAAATGCCACATCACTGCAATGCCACAGCCACAGCTGACAACTGCACTTTCACTCTAAATGCACAGGATTAAGCACTGCATCACACAACGAGGCAAAATCCATGACCGTGAGCAAACAGTGGATAACAGGAACAGAAAAATTACATCATGCAAGAATACGAACTATATATTGCTTGGAAGAAAATGGTACTTTCTTCTATTCTGTTTGACCTTCCCCCCAACCTTCCCCACCCCCCAGCCTCCGTTGAAAAGACATGCACAAGGACAAGCAAACTAACTTTGGTGGAATTTTTATTGGGAGCTGTGATTGGGCAATCAGGATCAGCAGGATTCAGGCAGGGTCGATCCATATAACCATGACCAACGTCTGCTTTATTCAGCATTTCTTCCCAGCTCTCCACTTGGTAGTTTATTTTCTTTAACTCTTCCAAGAATTCTAAGGGGTCAAAGTTGATCCACTGCAAAGGAGGCTTCCCTCTGCAAGAGCAACCAGGAGAAAAAGACACATAGAAAAAAGACGAAGATCTTTTAAAATTCGTAAGATGAACAAACTTTAAAATTCATATTTGGACAAATAACTGAGTTATTTTCTGCTACAAGTTAAAACTTTTTCTGGTAAGGTTCTTTCATAAAATGTAAGGCATGTTTTACTTAGATCTGTTTATGTACTTTACTTGCAGCCCAGTTGAAATTTCAACAAAAATACTTGTTTCTTACAAAGCTATCTTATAAAACTGATTAAAAATACTTCCACTTACAAACAAAGCAAAACAAATTATCAAGTACCTAAATAACAAAAAAGCAGCCAACTGCTGCTTCAAAGAATTAGGGGGGAGGGGAGAGGGACAGAAGAGAGGGGGCTGAGGAAAGAAAGCCTTTCTCATAGTATCAGATTACTTCTTGCTAGTCTAATAATCATCTTGCAAATGTAATCAATCAATATAACTGATCTTTGTTTATCTGCAACAATACTGTGCTCCTTCAAATGCCCTGGCAGCTTGACTATCAACCATCAAGCCTTCCTGCTACCATGGCTGTCACCACTATCACTGTCATGTCTCCCACCCCCCACTTCTGAATTTGTGATGTTGACAGACCAGAAAGGCTTTTGACTGCCTTATTCTGTGGTTCAAACCACACTGTATCTGCTTAACCAGGCTTAAGTCATTATTCTGAATCTCCCAACCAGAAAACACAAACCCCCTTATTTCCCCATCTAAAACTGTACACTAAAGGTTAGGAGATGGCCATTGCAAATTGCTTTTGCAGAGACATGCAAACCAGGACAGAAACAATAACTCAAATGCTAACTCTTGCATAATTAAGAGAAAATGCCTGCACAGATTAACAATTAACTCTTTAAAGAATTCAGGGCATCTAATATCACACTTGTAAACTGTGAGAAACCACCCATAAAAGATACTATATGGTTTCTTTAACCGTCTCTGAAGCAAAGGATTTGTTCTTTATTCCTCAGGAAGACTTGGGAATTAACCCAAGGCATTTTCTTAGGTCTAAAATTCCAAACCAACCAATGTTTTTGTACTTTATCAGGGGGTGAAAATCCACCAGAAACAACTTTGTTCCAGGGGAAAAAAAAGCAAAGCATAAATTCTTAAGACTTCAATTCAGAATTTACATTTTAATTTGCATGCTAGCAGCACAGGAAAAATAGCAGGGAATTTAAATTGAGGTTTACAAATAATCTGATAGAAACAGGTAAACCTTGTATTAAATGAAAAAAATAAATCCATGCATATTTTTTACATAGAGACACTACACTTTCTTTTTATTTTTCCTGTTAAGTGAGAATCTGAATAAACAATGGAAATGCAACTGAAAACTGTACACAGTTATACAATTAAAAACAGACCAGAAAGTTATATAAAAAAATCCTTACAATAGATAGGCAGTTCCTGACTGTAGCTTTGCTCCCTCCCAGAAGCAGTCCAAAGGAGTGATAATTAAGCAAGGATATAGATATTCTATGATCTGTCAAAATCAGAAAGAGGAAAAACACAGTCACACTAGAATATAATGGAAGCAGCACAAGCTGAAGCATGGAAATACACAAACCTTGTTATTAAATGGCTGCTAAACATACCTGGTCCATGTAACCTGCTTCTGTGATGAGTTCACCTGATTTGTAACACAAATGTTCCAATTTCCACTGTCTGTAAGAAATATGAAGGACAAATATTTTCTTCTTGCACAATCACTGAGAAGTTATTTTGCAAATGTAACAGACGTTTAAAACTGTGACTCATATACACACACATGGGCCTCAAGCAGCAAGTCATTGAGTAAGGCCAACGTTATTAAAAATAGATATACTAGACCTCACAAAAAAAAAGTGCCTTTCTTTTTGTCATTATGAAGTAGACCTTTATTTCAGTTGTTTCCATATTCTCTGAAAAACTCATTCAAAAGAAGGGAGGTGCTTCTGTATGTATGGGCTAGTCAATACATGTTAATGGGACAAAAATACATCTTGTATTTTTGTCAGTCTCATTTACATGATACTGCTTGTGACTTCAGGTATTACTTAGTGACACCAGTAAAGCCACCTCCCACTCAGAGGACTCAAATATAGCCAGCTGACCAAGACATGCAGAAGAAAAGAAAACATTAAGATTCCTGCTTTCCTATTTCAGCTGTATTACAACTTCCACTACCATGGCTTCTAATGACTTATGACAGGGCAGGAGTTGTGTAAAGGATAATTGGAGCCTTAGCAATAGCTCATGGAAGAACTAGCTGGGTGTGCTGGAAAGATCTGCTGAAAGACAGGGAGCTTTGTGCCTCACAGGCAGGACTCTTAGGCACATCACCATGTAAGTAGTAACTCTGGAAGAACCATTTCTCAGGGAGACATCCTAGCCTCATGTACCTTCCTGAGGTGCCCCATTAATATTTTTCAGTTGGACAACACACAACTGCTAACTCTCAGTTTGGGGCCACAGACATTCCTTACAGCATACTCTGTTGTCTGTGATATTAAACAGCTCTTATTCTACCTGCTGACATTTCCAACATATCTGCATTTCCCTTTACAGCCAAACTGTTGGAAGAACACTAGTCCGTGCCACTGTTCACAGGCATTATGTACCTCATTATGATTTTAGCAAGTGAATTCAACTCTAATATGGAAGGATTTTCAATGTTAGGAATCCTGTCCATAAGGTTCTATGTTTAAGACCACAGACATCATTCCTTTACCTAACGAAATGCTGCATGCTGCATCATGCCTCACATGGGTACTCTCTCAGAATCTCTTCCAACACCACTTACCCCATCTTACTTGTTAAATGCCACTTTATCACTACTATCATGCCACAGCGTCAAGCTATCAGAAACCAGTGACACTCAAATCAAAATACAGCCCTAAGGGAAAGTCTAAGAAGTGCTAACCATTTAAAAACACATTGAGGAAAGCACACATCTGTTTTTCAGCTACTACATATGATCAAGAGAGCTTTTGGTTTTCCCCTCACCTGTTGTACATATAGACATGTACTCTGCTGGCCTGAAGTGCAGACTCAAGGTGCTGTCGGAGTGCTTCTGTTGTTAGTACATTAGCACCATCTTCCTGTGGAGTCTGGATCATGAGCTGGGGGTTGAACATGGCTTCTTCTCCAATCTTCTGCCGTGTGTAATTTAACTCCCGACTCACTCGTCCACCAACTGATGGATAAATATTAAGAACTTTGTATTAGCCAGTACCTGCTTATTCTGCGTTCTCTTCACGAGCACTCTCCAGTCAGAAAACCCCGACTTGAGTGCAGGGCCTATTCCTTCTCAAACCGACCACAGTGTAACTCAAAAACTAAGAACACCTTCTAGTATCTCCGAAAAAACCCCACATTCCTCATTACAATATCTTTACTGCTACTGTACTGAAACATTGATGCATAAACTGGAGCCTCTGTTTTTTCTACATTATAACCAATATCCCAGGTGTAAAAATCAAAAAAGAGGAAGAAAAAAAGGAAAAACTTTACCTGGCAGACCAGAAGAAATACTATGCTACAATTTCTTACACTTGTATAAACAGTCTGCTCCAAAAGCACATTTCAGGATAAATGGCTTTAATTTACACTGTTCTACTAAATAATTTGGCAAAGATAGAAGGCAAATGTTTCTCTTTGGTTAAAAAAAAAAAAAAAAAAAAAAAAAAAAAAAAAGGAGAAGGGAAAGAGTAAGTGAACAGAAGTATTTCTTTCTTTCAGCCTTAAATTAAAAAAAAAAAAATGCCAAGTTCATATAAAGAGATGCAGTTTGAATGTGGCAGAAAGGTCTGTCTACAGCTAATTTACCCCAGTGGCCCAGTACCTGGCTTAATATGCTGTGATGCAGGAGATTCTTCATGTGCAACATCTGTTTCTAAACCATGAGCCCAAAGGTGTGCTCTATATTAAAACATGCTGGGGAGGGGGGTGGAAAAAAAAGTAGAGGGAGACTGCAGAGTCGACAGGCTCCAGAGGGAGCCATACACAATTTGCCTTGCCAGAAAACATTGCATAAGAATGGAAAACTGTCTTCCCTTCTACAAAAAACCCTGTCAGCTAGAGTTCATATACTTTCTGTAACCTCCCTGTAGTCTCTCTAGCCAAAACACGTGGGAGGCAATGTCAATTAATTCAGCCTATTAGCTGAATCAAGACCACATCCAGATGAGGAGGACAAGAATGTAAATCCAAACTTACAGATCTGGTCTAATTTGTTACATTTTTTCTCAGTCCTAGCAAGTTTGACACTGGTGATCTGAATTACCGCCAAAGTTTAGTTCCGCAACAGTGTGAACAGATATTAGGCACATATATTTATTTCTTCCTAGGTCATATAACAGAAGACTGATCCATAACCAGTTGGCAGAGTAGGAGATGAGATTCCTGAGCCCGAACAGGGACATACTTTTTCAATCACTTGGGCTCTCAATCCACCCCTGGGGCTAAAACGACCACCAGGCAAGAAGCTGGGCCCCTGCATGCATAAAACTGTCAGAATGAGACCCTCAACAATTAAACCATACAGACATTCTGGCACGAAGCATTGCTTAATTTCTTGTTCAAGAATTCTTTGAAGATATAAGTGTTTCCACAACACACCCGATTTTTTTTCAGCCTGTCACATGTGGGATTACCTCCTTTATACCATGGAACAGGGACCAGCACACAGTATGCAAAACAAAACAAAAAACAAACAAACAACAACCAAAAAAACCCACAAACAATCAAAGTACAACCTTTTACCTAGAGTTCCTTTAGAACTTTTTAACATCACTCTTACTACAGTGACAGGACAGGACATACTGTCATTGAGACTGCATTTGCATGGTAACGAAAAGCTATTGCTAATTCTTATCAAGATTAAAACTCTAAAAATACTTTAATTTATCAGCCCCATGTTTATGCTCACTGCTGTCTTTCCATAGTATTTCATCAACCAGCAGCTCTTGATACTTGAATTTTACTTCATCTTACAGGAGGAATAAGGGAAATAAGGGAGCAGAGTTATCCTAGTCTGTATGTCTTGTAATCAGACATTTCTTTCACAACCCTTTACACTTCAAGTGCTTCAAAGACAAAGTGACTCTCTCCCTCTTTTTTCTGTCAATACCAGTCAAGACAATAAAGCCCCAACGTTATGAGGACTGTGGAGTCTACCGTAAACTTCTATTCCTGGTACTGCATTCTCTCCCATTCCACCTACACTTTCCGTTTGAATTTAAGCAGAACTTGAACCAACAAATCTTACTTTACAAGACAAAGGGCATCATTCCCATCTCTGCTGAAAGTGACCAACTGTTTACTATCAACAGAGATGATCACTTCCTAATCAAGGTCCTGTCAAACCACGTTAACTTCACTGAACAAGGCAGATCTAGCTAATCAAAATTGCATCATGCAAGTCAGTCATCAGAACAGAAGCGGTTTTTTCCCTTTCTAACATTTCAACCAGGAGTAGCAAAACCACCCAAGAAGCTGGGCACAGATTCCAGAACCCAGCAGCAGATCTGCTTCACATTCTTCTTACGACATTACATCATTTAACTATTCCTTTCATAGGTCCATTGTGTACATTTCTTAAGCCAAACATGGTAAAAGTAACTCCAAATATTGCAAATATTTTATAAAATGTAGCAGTCAGGTACAAAAAAATCATAAATGTACATTTGACAAATTTTTCCTCTGCAAAGCCAGGTTATGTTAGAACATATGGACAGACCAGAAGCAACTGGACACATCAGTGGTCTTTCAACATATTAGAAGTAAAAGAGAGCAAAAAGACAGTCTGTACCAGTTTTGCTTCAATTAATTTCAATTAAAATTTGCACAGATCACTGGAGGCTGCCATACTCACATATCTTCAACCCACACAATCAGCACAATTAGCTGAACATGTATTATTTTAAAATCAAGCCTCTTGTTGCTTTATTTTTTTTTCTTTCCAGTTTATCCACAAGTAGTGCAAAAACCTAGGAGACAAACCACTAAAAATGTCACAGAAATGCACCTGAAGCCTCTGGCCTCACTGTGCTGGATATATACACTACTTGCATGACTCACACATTCTGCAGAAAGTCATTCCTTACACTTGGGGAAAAAAACAAAAGGCATTATAGTCGTGATAGTATTTCCACACCACAGGATGAACAATATAATGGAAAATAGGATTAGTGAACAAAATGCGGGTGTTTCATGGTTTTCCTTTATGGATTCTGTTTTCTTCTGCTTGGTGACAACATTTTACACTCAAAATGCTACTAAGAGAAATTGTATGTATGGCATACATATTTCCAATTATATTTCATATCAAAGACAGACAGAACTATCTCACTTTAATATTCTGATGAAAAAAAATCCACATAACACTGTCTTTTTTTGATATACCAAAAGCCACTTGATGGCATTTTAGTTTTTTACTACATGATTCCTTACGATTAAGTACCTAGATGGCTGAGTTAGTGGCAAAATTTCCCATAATCCAAAGATGACTTAAGTGACAGGTCAATGCAATGTCTCATTGCCGGTGGTAACACAGTGCAGTGGCTTGTACATCATCCTTCCAGCAGTGTCATGGGTGTCTGCCTACTAAAAATGGGATACCATGTCATCGGTATGATTTAGCTACAATTTTTTTCAAAGGGGAAAAAAAAAAAGCCAGCAAAGCAGTAACACACAAGTGTTCTGGCACTATTTCATATTTAATGTATCAGTTTCTAATTCTCAAGGATGTATTTGAAGGCCATTGCTCAACATGAAATAGTGTAATTGACAGCATCTCTATTGCTGAGGATTAGTTATTGTTTAAAAGCTGATTTTTCCACAGAAGTGGAAAGTGTCTTCCTCCTCCCCACCCTCTCTGATATCCACAGGCTTCCCTCTTAGCTCCTTGACAGAACACTCCAGATCTGCCTTGAACAAGTCAGCATCACACACTGTGAAACACACTGCTGCTCCTCCTGAGCCTCCCCACCAACTGGAACAGAAGCTGGTCAAGGTAATTCTTTGCCCTTTTGGAGGGCCTGAAGTCAGAAGTAATTGCCACTGTGGATGTTGGGTTGCTAAGAACCATGTAAGGACCAGTTTCTCCCTCCCCAGAGAGGCGTCAGGTGGTAACAAGTTTTAATCATCCTTAACGTGAGGCAGACCTGAATCCATGACCAGCAGGTGAAAGGCTCTAGATCCCAACACTGGGGTCACAATCCTAGTGTTTCAGTCATCACACACTAAAATGCTTCAGTACACCTTAAGAGAGAAGCACCCAGAAAACCAAAACTGTTTGTCTCTGGTGTACATTTGCACTAAGACTAGTACACAACACTGATGCACCTTACAGTGACGTAAGAATAAGATTGAGTTTGTTTTCATTGACACAATTTTTGACACATTTCCTTCCATTGATTTAGTACCCGTTTTGAAGTTCCTGTGTCATTCAGCTCATGTGCTCATTTCCACTGAGAATGTCAGTCTTACATACACCTTTCTGACAACCAAAGTCAAAATTTACATGGCATTACATCAGCGTGTTTAGAAAGAAGTCTGCACTGCAGTCCCTTCCACACTAAGTAGTCTGAGGAGTAAATGTGACCTCTGTCACATGTAGAGATCAATGCTAGATCAAGCCATGAGTGGTAGCCAGAAGTCACTGCTTATTAATTTACTGACCAGTGGCTCTAAAGGCATGAAACACTTATTTTTCAGAGTGTCTTACAACGTTTCATTTCAGGTTACTGGAATTGCATCACATGGCCAGAGGTTTCTTTATTTTTCTTGGACATGAACACTACCTCTATTAACCATTCAATAGTTACCTTGTGCACAACCACGCAACCACTAGCTTAGTAGACAGCAAGCTCTCTCTAAAAAAGAACATTCCTGAGAGACAAACATCTGGGATAAAAATATTTGCCTACCAATGTGGAGGACAGACTTTGAGAAACCAAAGTCAGGTTTTCCACAAATAACTACTGGTTTTGGAGTCTAAGTTCTTGGACAAATTTTAGGTACACGAACAGAATTTTCTGGAGAACCCCCCTTCTGAAGACTATGGGCCTCAAGGTGTTTCAATGTGAGCACCTGAGGGGCAAACACAGTTCTGCTTTGTTTGAGCAACACCACCTTTTAAATTTTTTTTGAGGACAGTAAGTGTGTAGCATTAGAGCAATTCAGCAACCTTTTGGAAGTGAAAATTCAAAGCAATAGAATCATACCTCTAATAGTCATGGACATATCTCACACAAACAATGTACTGATTTTATGTCTTTGAAAGATGCTGACCTTTTTGATAAATCCGGTGTATGTCTAAGTATCCCTTGCAGTGCTTACTTTATGGCCTGAGCAATAGCCAAGCCAAGGAACCTCTTAAAATTTGCAGTACCTGTCATCACTTCAACAGGAGGTATAGGAGATAAAATCTCTTTACAACTCAGTGACCACATACAAAGACTGAATAATATAGCAACTTGTTCACCTGGGTCTCAGCCTTCACCAACCAACCCAAAAAGCAGCAGTGTACAGAGAAATATGCCAGACTTAGATGGAGAACAGACATGCCACCTCCACCCTGCTTTCTCACCCTTCAGCTCCCTCCCTCTGCCATGATGGGACTTCATACCTCTCCCCCTGACACCCTGCACATCCCATCTCCCTTAGGTTTGACTGCCATTCAGCGCTTTCTTCTACTCCACTTCCTCGTGGTGTGCTGTTCCCATGTGCATCTCTGTAACACGTGTATGCAGGTGTTACTCAAACACTAAGCAATGAAGCTAGTTTCAGATAAACAGTGAGACACAGTTCTGCCTCCCCACCATAACAGGATCACAAGCACTCACACCTGCCACAGAGCAGAAAGCAGTACCTAATGGCACTAGTGACAATCTCCATTTTTACTGATAAAGAACATAAGACCTCATGAGAAAAAAGCACAGCAGCCAAATACTACTCACACAGCATTGAAACTTCCTATAAAGAAACTGGTTTAAAGAGTTGAAGTTCTATGGCAGATACGAAGACTATCCTGTCTCTTACTGGGCACAGAAAAAAAATGGCCTTTTGATTTAAAGCTTCCTGCTGCTCTCTAGGGAGTTCTGTCTTCATGTTCTCTTGGATGTTTGAGCTTGTCTGGTGCTGCTCTTTGTCAGCAACAGAATATAGTTTTTCTGCACACAGACAGTTTTAGTCAGCATCCTGACAGAAAAGCAGAGAAGACAGCACCTTTCTCAGAATTATCATTCTCTAGGCCTGACAGGCAAAATGATTTGCTGGGAGAAAGTGCAAAACACCTTCTGGAAGTCCAAGTTTAGTCAGCAGCAGAAAAGGGACTGGTTGGAATGACCGCTTCTTTAAACTTTTAAAATGCCTTCTGCTTGTAGAGTCACAATTGTTACTGGTTTACACGGCTGACCTCTGAATTAACTACTGTGAGATACTATCTATAATGCATCTAATGATGTATCTAATGATGCTAAGGATGGCTCTCATAAATCAGGATTACATTAAAAAACATAATGCAAAATAAAGACTTCAAAGAAAGTGAATGAAACTGAGATAGCAAAAAAAAACCTGTTGAGAAATGGTGAGCTTACAAGAGCTAGAACGCAGTGGTTAACAATCAGCATCTTAAACGGCTGTGCAGCAGCTCAATAAAAAAATATCATATTAATCATGTAACTAGACATCATCTGTGCCAGCACTGCTCTACAGGCAGTCAGAAATTGCATGCTGTGTCTATCTAGGTTTTCTTGCACAGCATTTGCTGAATACACGTTTCTTCAGCTGTACAGCACACATACAGCAGCTGTTGTGCCCGCCCAGATCAAAACAGCCTGCACCCTACCATCTCCCTTCCCAACACACAGATGGACTCTTACTCTTCTCCCCAACAAAAGGACACCATCTAGAACATCATCACATCCCAATGAGAAGATATAAGCTACATCAATATCTCTTTAGTGCCCAAGACTTTAGGATAATGTAAAAGCAGTATGGAGGGGAATAAAAAAAAAAAAAAAAAAAGAAAGGCAAAGATAAAAACCTACAAAGGCAAAAACAAACAAACAAACAAGTAAAACCAAAACCCTAACAAAAAGATGCCCCAAAACAAAGCACTTCAAAAGGCTGCTTTCTATCTCTCAAGCCATCATATAAGTTACTCCTTACACATGCTGGGGATGACTCCAGTGTTGCTGTTACAAATTTTGTTAATGCTGACACTCTTAGGAATAGCAAAAATAAAAACATACATCAAAGTTGCCTTTTCATTCTGTCACAGTATGATAAAGTTTAGAGCTGTGACAAGGACACAAAGCTGTCTGGGTACACAGGAAGACAGCCCAACAACAGCTGCCACTGCTTGTAGTGGGAAACCTTCCCTGCAATTTTAGGAGTTAAAACCTTTTCTTTCTAAAAACCAGCTAAAAGCTGATTTTACATGTATACATCTGTATTGCCTATAGGCAGAAAAATATTCTTTCTGATTGGGTAAAATTGATAGATTGCTAAAGAAAATGAGACATTTTGATTTCTTGCTTGGTGTCCATCTAGGTTGACAGAGCAAGAAAGTGCAGGAAAAAAACTGCAAACCAAAATGAACAAATTAAACAGTTCAAACTTAAGGAAAAAAAAGGCAAAACCAACATGAAACCAGCTTTGAAACATACAATAATGTACCAAAGTGGTATGTGCAATTGAAACTTTTCAATTAGACATAAAATGCAGTGCCTGCTACTGAGATGTGACACATGTCCTTGGTAACAGGATATGAGCTGTTCACCTCTGGGTCACCGTTTCTAATCCAGCCAGGAACAATAGTGACCACAAGTTGTTTACCATCTGACAGCTGTTTGCTAACTTATGTGAAATGAGTTGGTGGTCTCAGTCCATTTTCTACGGGGCAGGTGTCCACATTATAGAACAGCACTGTCACAACAGGCATCCTTCTTGACCAACCCAACAAAGAAACTGAGGAATGAATGGCCAAGGAGAGCAAACTATCCTTCCTTCCAAAGACCTGGTCCCTTCAAGCCACAACTATATCACAGCTTTCAGTGGAGAACCCCAACCACTGAATTTTATGGCCCAAGTAGCAAAGGAGTAGTAGCAAAAGTGTCTTAGACTCTGCTTTTTCCTAGATATCAAGGAGACTGCCTTCAGCAGCTAATACAGATTATCGCAATTCTCCCAACAGTTTATGGTCATATAACAGTACATACCCCATGAAAAGCAAGTTGAATTTTTATTCTTCAGTAATTTAAGGTAACAGCCAAGCATGCTTTGTAACAGGCAAAAATCCTCAATTGTACATGAAAGTGGCAAAGTTTAGAGTTCTGCTGAGAAGGGTATGTAAGGGGCTTCAAGGTCTAAAGCTAAGGATTTCAAAACAGCTGAATATAATTTCTTTAAGTTACTTTAGGTTGAATAAGAGCTTCTGCTGGGTAATATGTTACAAACTATTTGCTGTGTTGTACCACAGCAGTCAGCTTTCCTCTAGGCCAAACTTTTCATTTAACCTCTCAGTGCCCTTTCCTCAAATATGTAATTGTTTTCCTGTGTGGTTAAAAGCAGCATTTTTAGGCCTTTTCATCTGTACTCCTGGGATAGCACAAATTTCATTTGTACATGGAGTAGCACAAAATTTGAATGCAATTTTTTTAAAGGAACAGCAAACAGCAGCGCAAACAGATGCAAACAGCATCCAGAAGCTTTCAGAGGATATAATTTCCTAAATAGCACTTTTAGGAGATGGCAAAACTAACACTAAAAAATGAAAGGAATGAACATGTTACGACACAGGGTAGAGCTCCTTTCAAGTATTCCCTACCAGCTGCTTGCTGTACCATCTGTTGTTGCCTAAGCAGCTTCCTTCTGAATGGCTTTGCACTGAAGCAGAACTGCTCTCACTGTTGGACACAATCAGGTCAGGTCAGCGCTAACCCCAGCACCGAACCTGCTGCCTGTCACAGCTTCCCCCATCTCGGTATTTCTTACTGGCCACCAGCTCCCGAGGCTGCGCTGCATCTGCCAGGAGGCCCATTTTTCACCGCGGGCTCGCCATTCACACCGAGCGGGACAGACCGCGTCCCACTTTGTGCGGGATGCACTCAGAGGGTCCTGTCAGACACCGAGCGTGCCACCATATGGCCAGGTTTATGCTGAAGCGGGGAAGGTCGGGGAAAAAAAGCCGAACAAAGGGCCAAGCACACCCCTCAGCAAGGCTTTTATTTTCTGCTTTGGGCCACTGCGATCGTGCCGGTGGTTCTTCCACTACGGAGCCCAGTGCGGGGGTCCGCGCTCCCTCTGGACGGGAGGCGGCTCCAAGCTCCAGGGTGGGAGGAGGCCGAGCGGGCCCGGCAGGGGCGC